>JAOTOM010002851.1:0-121398 GCA_034440615.1 Ashinkailepas kermadecensis | reverse complement strand
GACGGTCAGACGTGTGGTGACGTCCTGTCGCAGATGTCGTCGGTACCGAGGTCTGCCCTACCGCTCTCCAGAAGGAGCGCTGCCACGATTCAGGACCGAGCCGTGCCGTCCTTTCACCAAGATCGGTATGGACTATTTTTAGACTTTGTATATCGACACTGGGAGGAAGGTGTGGATTCTACTGATTACATGTGCCACGTCAAGAGCGGTACATTTAGAGCTTGTGCAGTCACAGAACACTGCTGACCTTGTCCTTGCCCTCAGGCAATGATTTGCCCTGCGGGGTGCACCAGCCTTTATCTTTGGTAGATCCCGGATCTTAATCTTAGATCTTTAGATCTTTAGTATATCCCTGAAGCAGCCCCGTGGTGGGGAGGCTTCTGGGAGCGATTGGTTGGCGTCACGAAGAGTGCCCTCCGTGTAACCCTTTTATTTTTTTTTATTTTTTTTTAGGTCCGCCACCCAAGATCAGGTGACCAGGAGCGCCCCCTCCTCTTACCCAACGACTGCAGCACCTTACGTTAACACCATAAAATAAAAATTAAAGTCGCGGCACTCCCAGCTAAGAGATGGAAAACAAATAAATTAGCATACAAAGCACCCGGTATTAGAGCAATAAAACTAATAATCAAGAATGCTGTAAGTAGTCATACCCAAAGGTGGCATATGACTGGCCCTAGATCCATCCCAAAAAGAAGTTAAGGTCTAAACTATAATGTTAGTAGCTGGTTTGTGGACAGGTAGTAATGAGCACTCCTGATTTGAAATTATTTTTTTACTTTGGCTCCTCCCACAACTCCATCCAGCTAAGCATAGGCTTGTTGCCGGGTGGAGTGTGAGAGGAGCTATGGTTGGGTGTTTTCAACTTGTATATATAGCTAAACGCACGCAGACGCACACGTGCACACGCATACACACGCACACACACGTACACGCACACGCAACAAGCACACGCACACGCAACAACCACACGCACACGCACACGCGTACGCACTCGTACACTCTCTCTCACACACACACACACACACACATGCCAGCACCCCTGCACATACATACATACACACAAGGACATGCACACACACAAACACACATACATACACATGTGTACTCCTTTGGTATCAACATATGTAGTGAATGCTCAAGTCAGTTAATATCTGCTCAAGAAATATGTCTTGATGTAATTTTTTAGAACAATCTTACAATTTGGTATCTCTGTATGCCGAAAATGTTTTGCTATGATAGTATTCCAAAGTTTGGGTCCAAGACATTCAATGGTGAATAGACGATAATTTTTGTTTGAATAGCTGTGTTGGAAGTGGTTTTGTAATCTTGTGGAATAAGGGGTATTAATCGATTCTGTGAAAAGGGGTCTAATGGAATGAGGTAGCTGATTATAAATGAATTTTTGCATAATAAGCAGCATTTGAAGTTTTGCTATATCTTGAACTTTTAAAATTTTATGCTTCTTAAAGATAGGATTTGCACTCTGAGGGGGAAATACACCTTCAATAATACGCATCATTCTTTTCTGAAGTAAAGATAATTTGTGTGTCTGATTAGCATAGTTTGTACCCCAGAGAAAACAGCAATAGTTGATATATGGGAGAATTAATGCATTATACAATTTTAGGAGGTGATTTTTCCCTAGAAGATATTTTATTTTTGAGATCATTCCTATGTTGCGACTTATTATGTTTGAGACACTGCTGATATGGGATGCAAATTTCAAATTTTCATCTATGTATACACCAAGATATTTTACTGGATTTTGATGCAAAATAGCAATTCCATTAAATTCAATATTGATATCAATGTCTGCTTTATGATTATTATATAGCTGGTATACAGTTTTGGATTCATTTAAGGACAAAAGGTTTGAATGCAGCCATTGTGAAATTTTTGGCAAGGAATTTGTGATCTTGTTATGAAGTTCTGTACAGTCAGTGCTTTGAAAAAAAATGGCTGTGTCATCAGCATATATAAATGTCTCACATTCTACATGCAAATTTACAAAATCATTTATATATATTATAAAGAGTAAGGGGCCTAAAATTGATCCTTGTGGGACACCCATTTCAATTTTTCTGAAAGCAGAGGTGCTGTTATTTATTGTGGTGGCTTGCGTTCTTTCTGATAAATATGACTGTATCATTTTGATTGCATTTCCCTTCACACCATATTTTTCCATTTTTGCACATAATATTTCTTTGTCAACAGTATCAAACGCCTTTCTCAAATCAAGGAAAATTCCAACAATATATTCATTGTTTTCAAATCCTTTAGTGATTAAGCTCTGGATTAAGAGAAGAGGCATATATGTGGACCTTCCTTTTCTGAAACCAAATTGCTTATCAGAAAGTAGATTGTGTAAGGTGAAATGTTCCAAAAGTTGGTTGTAGATGATCTTTTCTAATATCTTCGACATATATGGAAGAATACTAATTGGTCTGTAGTTACTAAATGTTGCTGGGTCACCTTTTTTGTAGATAGGCTTTACAACTGCAATTTTCAATGGCTTTGGGAAGATCCCATTACTCAGGCATAAGTTGATAACATGGGTTAGGTGTGGTAATATGGATCTGTATGATTGCTTAAATATCCTAGAGTTTATTCCATCAATTCCTGACCCAACATTTCTTAAAGAAGCAATCACTGTATCTAAATTGTTTTCTGTGACTGATAATAGCACCATTGATATATCTGGGTAGGTATGCATGTATTCTAAAGCATTGGTGTTGCTCTGAGGAATTTGTTCTCTCAATTTAGGTGCAATTTCTGTGAAATATTTATTGAAACCTTCAGCTATAGCTGCGTCATTTTCTAGAGTGATGCCTGTATCTGTATTCATTTTTTTCAGGGATATTCCGTTTGGAAGGAGATTGCCTCAGTATCTGGTTAAGCATTTTCCATGTCTCTTTTGGATTATTTTGATGTTTGTCAAATTCCACCTCATAATGAAGTATTTTTGCCTTTCTAATTATTTTAATCAGTGTGTTTTTGTACCTGTTATATTTTTTTTTGCTTCCAGCAGTTCGATATGTAAGTGTTTGATTAAATAATATTTGCTTTTGGTTGATTGAGCATAATATTGCAGGTGAAATCCATGGTTTTATGGAGGCTGTTTTTCTTGATAAGACTTGAGTATATGTAAATGTATCAATCCCACTTTTATATGCATTAATTAAACTGTTACATGCTTTTTCAGGATCAATTTCATCAAAAATGCCTTCAAGTTCAATTGTTAGATAATTTCTCAGACTATCAATTTTATGAAAGTCAAAGGTAGTTCTTGTTCTTTTTGCAATGATTGGTTTTTGAACTGTAAATTCTGATGTTGTAAAAATAGAGAAGTGATCAGAGAAACCAGATTTAATGATGCCAGTCTGTTTTATTTTTGATACATCATTACAGAAAATATTGTCAATTAATGTGCATGTTGTATCACATACACGAGTCGCCTTTGATATTAGAGGAAGAAAACCATGAGAACACATAGACATGAAAAATGAGTCAGCAAAGTGGTCATTTGGAATTGAGAATAGGTCAATGTTTAGGTCTCCAATGATGTATGTAGGCATGTTCAGATGGTTTATTGTCGTTAGACATTCCTCAAATTCTGACAAGAATTGTGCATGATGATCAGGTGCATGATATATCTGGCAAATCAAAATAGTTTGTTTATTACTCAATTCTATTTGGAGAAAAACACCTTCAGCTTTGGCAGTAACAAAATCAAATGGATAAAGCTGTTTTGCTTTTAGTGATTTCAAGCAATAGATTGCGGAGCCTCCACCAATTTTGTGTTCCCTGCTTTTGCAGAATAGTTCATAATCTTCATCATCTAAGTTAAATTTCTGTTCATTTTCTTTTGATAACCAGGTTTCAGAAATACATATAAGGCTCCATTTGTGATTCAGCTGATTTAGGAAGATATTGAGCTCATCGAATTTATTTACTATGGACCTTGCATTCAAGTGGAGAATATCTATATTTCTTCCTAAGTCGGGACCCATTTCAGCTTGTCTACCGACATCTTTAACATCATAGAAATTACAATTCTCTCGAACGCGTTCAAAATGAGAATACGTAAGGGCAAGGTCATCTGAGATTATATTCAAGAATGGGTTAAATGTTTTATTTTCCAAGGTTGGTAGGTATTAGAACTTAGTTGTAGGGCCTATGTAGCAAGGTACCTAGTTCAATAATTTTATTACAACCTACCTGTTTTCACTCACCCAACTCGGACGATTACATAACTAGACCGGAGGTGTCTAGCAATCAGTGGAGAATATTAATATGATTGTTGAAGTGTACCGGCAACTTACTTCACAAAACCATTCAACTTAGTATAAACATAGTGTTGGTGTAACGTAAAAAGAAAGAAAAGAAAAAAACATTTAAAAAAAGAGAAAAAAAAAAAAAAAGAAAAAAAGAAACCTGTTATGAAGGAAACCATGCATATATCACGATTAAAAAAAAAAACGCTCGGAAGCAAAGCATGGATATATTTATTTTGTGCACAATTGTTTTGTATTAAAAAAACAATTGCACATTGCACAAGCAAGGATATTCAACTTATTTCAATGAAAATGTAGTATATATCTTCTCTAAGGTAATAAGTATCATCGGTTACCAAGTAGTGATTAATCAACAGCACTTTCTCTATTTCATTCATAATGTCTAATGAGCGGCAGGTTTACTACATGGAGGTTCGTACGGCCTTGCACAGAACATAGTACTAACGTGTGGGTTTTTTTTTTTGGTGGGGGATAGGTGCTGGGTGGTGGTGCAAGTGCATGTGAATATCCTGATCCAAATATGTTCATTCAGATCTTTACCTAGATAAAGGGCTAGGTAAATATGCCCAGGTAAATATGCATAGGCTATTTTTAGTTGGTTTAGTCAGCACCAAATATGAATAAGTTAGGTAATAAGACACCCTTCACCTGTCTCACCTGACCTTTGAGGCACTGGCTGTCACCCTGTATGAACTTGAATTTTATTTGAACCTCCGTCCCTTAACCAGAGGAAATGGGGAAGATGTGATCATCTCCTTTTCGGCGTTACCGCCATACGCGGAGTCCTGTGTCCATCCCTCACTGTTACATCAATCTCCAGGGCATGGAGGCACCGGAGGCGGGTGTGCGATGACCTCATCTCACGCTGGACCACGGAGAACCTGGAAGCGTTGAGAACTTGGAACGTCTCGCCAAGGGGTCGACCCAACCGCCTGCCCCAAGTGGGTGACGTTGTTCTGGTGCACGGAGAAGGACCTCGCGGCCGGTGGCCGCTGGCGCGTGTGACCTCGTTGTTACGTGGCGGTGACTGACGCTCTCGTGCTGCTATTGTACTCATGCGTGGATTTGAGACTCGACGACCGATCCGGAAGTTGTTCGCGCTCGAAGCATCGCCGGCTGAGGGCAGTGACGAACCGGACGAGTGATTGAAGTGTTCAAGTGGGGAGTACGTGGGAGAACCGGGCTATGTGACGTGGATTGTGCTGCCATATAATTGGCAGCTCGGTGACGGCCAGACGAAAGGTGTCCTCGGTTTGTTTTGGCTCTTTGTTCGCACTCTTACCGTAACAAGCAAGCGGAATACATCGGTGCTGCTGCTCCCAGTGAAATCCGTGAGTTATTTGTTATCACCCCCAACAGCCCCAAGATTGCAAAGGAGGCCCCCAGGATTGCAAAGGAGGCCCCCAGGATTGCAAAAGAGGCCTCCAAGATTGCAAAGGAGGCCCCATAAAATGAGAGGAGGCCCTAAGACGGAAGAGAAAGCCAGTGGACATGAAATGAGGTTTCGGAAACGCAAAAAACAGGCCCCAAAACGGGTAAGGTTCCACCAAGATAGAAAAGGATGATCCAGAAACGTGGCAGGAGACACCTAATTCGGAAGAGGACGACATAAAATTGGAAATTAGACCCCATGATGAACGAGGAGGCCCCTAAATAGGTGAGAAAGGCCATTAGATAAGAGGGATGGATCCCAGGCGAGAAAGAAGGCTCCAAGACGGGCAGAAGGTCCCCAGAAAATGACTAGGGAACTGAGATAGGAACGGTTGCTTGTAATTTGGAAGAGGAGGCACATGGGAGAGAAGAGGAGTCCACCAGGAGATAAGAGGACAACCTTAAAATGGGCAAAGATCGAATCAATACGCAGAGCAGGAGGCCCACAAGACGTGAGAGGAGACCCCTAATTTGAAAGAGAAGATGCCTAGAAGAGAAAAGGAGACCCATGCCGGACTCTAGAGGAGTTCCTCAAGACCGAATAGGAGGTCTCCAGGGTCGAATGAGGCCCCGAAGACCGGAAGGAGATCCCAGGAAATGAGAGGAGGCCCTTAATATTGGAGTGGTAGCAGGTATGGAAAGAGGTGAGGTTTCCAAAATTGAAGATGCCATCAGGACTGAAGAAAGCTTTGCCAGGACAAAGGAGGAGGCCCACGAGGCGTGGCAGGAGGCCCCCTAATTTGGCAGAGAATGCCCCTGGAATATGAGAGGAAGTCCCATGCCATGTTAAAGGGGCCCCAGGATGTAAGAGGCCCTCCAAGACTGGAGAGGGGGCCATTGAATATGGAGGAGGGTAGGACACGGAAGACATCGAAAACCGGCAAAGCAAAAAGAGCCGACCGGGGCCCCTGAGAATCACGCTGAGCCTGGGAGTAACATAAAGTCACGCCCGGACCATGAAAGTCACGCTAGGGGCACGACAGGTCGTACCGTTCCCTAACAGTCTTACTGGGACACAAATGAAGCCGGGGAGACGAAAAACAATCCGGACATGGATAATCACTCTGGGGCCCCAACCATGACGCCAAAAGCCTCCAAAACGTGTTGGACGCCCAAAAAGTGTCGAGATCGCTAAAACTCGCACTAGGGATCCAAGCAGATGACGTCGGGACACAAAAGATTACATTGTACTAAAAAAAGGTCGCGTCGCAGCCCTTGAAAATCACACTGGGGGCCCAAAAGGTCGCGCCAGGCGCCAAACGTTGCAGCGGCCCTAACGGATCAATTCTCAACCGGAATGTCACTCTCCGGCCTCAAAAATCGTGTCCGTCACCCAGAAACCCGTTGGGCACCGGAAAACAAACGTGTAGGGCATCGATAACAAAATCGCGCCTGGAGACCGAAGAGTCGTACCGTGACCCAAAAATATTACATAAGGACCTTTAAAAACATGGAACTCGATGTCCAAAAAGTTCACACCGAGACTCGATCGAATCGACCCCAGCACCGGCAAATTAAGAACAGGTCCGGAAAGAATTAGCCGGAGGGCTTTTGCACTCCGGAAGGTGCCATCGGCTGAAAAAAAACTCCTTTGGTGGCCGCAGTGACATATCAAAGGGGTAAATGTTCCCTCCCTCCTAAGTGGGATAATCTCCCAAGAATCGTGCCGGGGCCCCAAAAAATCGCGCTGGGGCCACACAAATTGGCGTCGGTCCACCAGAATTCGCGCAGGGCGCTGACCCGATAAATACGGCGGGCCCGGAAAACTCGCTCCGAGGCCCGAAAATATACAACAGGAACCGCCAAGATCGCGTTGGGGTCACTGCTAAGTACAACGCGCCCCGCAAACTCGCACTGGTTCCCAAAATATCGCGTTCAGGACCCACAATTCCCATCGGTAGTCCCCAAGAATTTGGTCTGGGCATCACACATTCAGGTCAGGGCTCCCAAAACTTGGTCTCTGTGGCCCCACATAAGCACAGCGTGACCCCAAAAATCGCATCGGTATCCCCCAAAAAATCAAGCCGGAGCCTTCCAAAAATAAGGAGGGATTCCAAAAAATAACTGTCCGGGTCAGGAAAATGGCTCTGGAGCACCGAACATATCATCAGATGCATTCACAAATTGCGTAAAGCCCAGAATTCTTTTTTTTTTTTTTCCCCCCCCCCACCCCCCCCCCCCCCCCCGCACCTGCCCCCCCCCCCCCCCCCTCCTCCCCCGGGGCCCGGGGCGGGCTTTTGTTCGGCCTGTCTTTTTACCAAAGTTTTTTCCCCCCCCCGCCCCCTTTTTTTTTTTTTCCGGGTTGTACACCCCCCCCCCCCCCCCCCGCCCCCCTTTTTTGGGGCCCTTTTTGCGGCCCCCCCCGCCCCGCCCCCCTTTCTCCTTGGGCGGCCGTCTACTCCCCTTAGGCGTTCCTTCCCCCCCCCCCCTTTTTTTTATTTTTACCCTGTTTTTTTCCTCTTTTTTTTTAACGGGGGGGGGCCCCCCCCCCCCCCCCCCCCACCAACCTGGCCCACCCAAAAAACATACCGGAGCTTTAAAATTGGGGTGAGATACAAAAACATGGCGCCAGGTGCTCGACAAATCAGGCCGGGATTCGGACTTTAAACAAAATTCAGAAGAGACCCACAAAATCGCGTTGAGCCAAGGAAACTGGCATTGGGTCCCCGGAACCACGCGCCTGGGCGCGATAAGTCGCGCCGGGACCCAGACAAATCGCACCGAAGGCACAAAATTGTACTGGGCCCCACAAACGTGCGTCAGAAGCCCGAAATAAACACAGCGGGACCCGAAGAGCACAAGGGGGGCTGAAAGTGCAACTGGCCCTCCAAATCGGCAGGGCCTTAAAACATGCGTTGCAGCCTTAAATAAACATATCGGGAGCTCTAAAGATAAGAAACTCCTCAGGCACACAGGGGCCATGCGACCGCACAAGGGCCTGAAAAAGAGGCTGGGGCCGCAAAAAGCAGCATGGTCCCAAGACAAACAAAAAGAGCGAGCACTAAATAAACATATCGGGATCTTTGAAAGCGCCCCGACACCTAAAACAAATTCCTCGGTGCACAAAAAAGCAACAAAACCCTAAAACGAGCAGCGGTTTCGAAAATGTGTTGGGCTTCTAACAAAAATGGATTGAAGCCCTAAGACACATCCGTTGCCGAAGAAAGCCGAAACGGGTTAAAAAAAGAACACTGAGGTAGGGCCTCGGTTCGGTAGCCAATCTGGGAGCATGTTTAATCAAAGATATGAGGTGCATCAAAGCTCAGTGGGTATCCTCATTTCTTAACCACCATAAAATGTTGGAAGTAGGGAGCTAATGATCGAATTTAAGTAATCGAATTTTCGCAGCGCACGTCCAAAGGAAGCATTCCATCACGTCAAATATGGCGCAAGTGTATCATGTGGCAGCAATTAGCAAAACGTGGGAGGCCTAGCAGAAACCGTAGCATCGCACAAAGTTTGGCGAATGCGCCGAATGCGCAAGATGGGTGTGCATGTGCACGAACGTTGTCGTCGTGGCGACCGGGCGCTATGAACTGGAATGTCTGAATTTGGGAAATTTTACATTTTAAAGTGATTTGCTTAGGTGTAATTTTAGCAGTGTGAGGTGACTTATCAAGAGACACAAACAGAAAGCATTTTAACAGGGTGGGGTCGTTTGGGTTTAAATCCCACGAATCAGAAGCGATAGTTGTAGATTAGGCCACCCCCTAGGACAATTCAGTTGATCACTAATTATTTTATTTAAAAAGGTCCCCTTTGACAAAATAGTGGTCGAAATCCGAGGACTTTTTTAATGCGGTATGTGGATCCTCCCCAAATACGTTTCCCACCCTTCCCCTTGACGCACATATAGGTACGCCACTGGTCTCCCAATAATTTTCAGAAACATGGGGCAAAGCCAACATTGAGGGGGAAAATTCCCCTCACAAGCATACAAAACAACACCGATGCCCCATACAAATTGGGAGGAATGATGTTTTTAAATGCATTTTATACCTACAAACTTGTCTTCTGTGATTACAGCCTACATGATTAGAGCTTCACAGCTTCAATACCTTCTAAACGACGTCATTTACAAAACGGTGCAGCCCCACGAAAACCATGGGCGTGACGGCGTGGAATTTGAAGGTTTTGCATTATTTATGCATTGCCATTGTTGCATTGTTGCATTGTCATTTATGCACTGTTGTTAAATGCTTGTTCTTGACCTGAATTTATTCGCTGAGGATTTATTAGTTTAGCTTGTGTGCCAGGTGCCCTGCAGCCAGGACCAAATGTTATAAAAATAAATAAACCCCAAGATGGCGATAAGAAAGCCAATTCAATCCACTTCTCGTTGTCACCTTCGCGAAATTGTCGTACTAGGACTGAGAAATGATCGTTTGAGCTTACTTATAACATTAAGCTGGTGGGAATGACTAACAGTAGTGATGAATATAGCTATATTCAGTTAGAAGTGGATTGACCAATGGGAGATATCTTTAAGATATGTTCAGCACCAGCCCCGCCAGCTCGCTGGAATCTAGAGACCAGCGGGTATTTATCACTTGGCACTTAGGTATTTAACCACATTTACTTATTTAAGCCCTGGCATGGCTCAGTTCTCAGCGAAAGAAATGATCATTGCTATTGCGTTTTGCGTAAATGATGTACCATGCCAAGAACAAAGAAGACATCAATATGAATTCATGTTTCCCATTCTTGAACCATATCCAGAGCCTAAAAAACAATATGAGGCCCCTTTTCGGGGAGCAGGAGGGCCCCTTCCAATGGTGTTGATCCGGAAGAATAGCACATTGGAGCAGCGGGAATGCCTATGCTATTTTAGAAACGCTTCACCTCTTAACTTTCACGACTCGACCTGCTTCACGACGAAGCTGCTTCCAAATTCTGATGGTGGTGAGGACGAGCTGCTATACATTCTGGTTGTATTATGTGAGGATGCATTGTATTTGCTAGAGGTGATAGTTTGGATGAGTCTGTTGTTTCGAACATCAAATATTTTGAATATAGCTGGGCAAATGTGTGGTAAATTCCAGGGAATAATTTATTTCAAGTTTATTATTTTTTGTTTGCTTCTAGGAAATTGCAGCCAAGATGCCGTAATTCTATCTGATTGAAGACTTACAAAAAAGTACCAGCTACACTTTCGGCTACCCTACTCTGTATTCCAGAAGTAGAACGTGTATTAGTGGAAAAGCGTTTTCAAGGAAGTAGAAAATCAATTAAAATAGAGCTAGGGTCGTCTTATGTCTTTGGTAAACTAGCTGAGAATACCCTACTGTCGGTCGAATGAAGACATCAGCTTGCATAATTACCTCCAAACGTAGGTATGCAGGGGGCTACAGGGCATAGAGTGATAGGCACGACGCAGGATATTGCATGGAAACTGCATGGTCTAGCGTGCATGGCACTGCCACCAGAGGAAAGTGACTCCAATAGTGTAATGGGAAGAGGAGCCTCGTGTTCCTCAACGACGCGCTGATTGCCAAACACTCGCAGTGAGTGGTCTCTGCGGAGCTGGAAATGCTCGCTGTCGGCAAGCCTCGGACTGACGACCATTCGGTTGTGGAACAGACGCGATAGTCACAGTGCGGCTGATCTCAGACAGTTGAAATGTAATTTAAAATGTGCAACTCTTTTCTCGTGTTTCCACGAGTTGCAACTAACTCATTTGGGTCTGTGAGCATGGTGGGTATGAATTGAAAGTCTGCTTAGAGTTCGAGTTCTTTATTTTCTATTTCGAAGATTCAAACATTCCACCACAGGACGATCGCGAAAGTAAACCTTGTCGGACGTCCCGCTCAGTGTTTGGTGATGGGCTCGGCGATGCTCACCACCTGGTTGGTGCCGCCGAAGGAGCCGGTGCCGCGCACGGCCCCGGTCAGGCCCACTTTGATGCCCGTGTTGAGGTCCAGCCTGGTGTGGATGTCGCCGCTGGGCAACCACTTGCCGCCGACCACGAGCCGGTTGGCGGCGGCGCTGCCCGCCACCGCGTTAGTCAGCAATGCGTTACTGGCGGCGCCCTGATGTGTCGCCGCTCCGGAGGTCCTGACGCCGGCTGGGCCGCCCACGCTGCTGGTGGTCACGGCCCCCCGCTGGTTGAACGCGCCGTTGCCGGCCGAAACCAGCTGTCGCACAGGGTGGGGCGTCATCGGGGCGGGTGTTGTGGTGGTGAGAGATGTCACCGGGACACGTGCAGTGGTGGTGAGGGGCATCAACTGGGGGGTGCATGCCACTGTGGGAGGGGCGTCACCGGCGCGGGTGTTGTGGTGGTGAGAGATGTCACCGGGACACGTGCAGTGGTGGTGAGGGCCACCAACTGGTTACATGCCACTGTGGGAGGGGCGTCACCGGCGCGGGTGTTGTGGTGGTGAGAGATGTCACTGGGACACGTGCAGTGGTGGTGAGGGGCGTCAACTGGGGGTGCATGCCGCTGTGGGAGGGTCGTCACCGGGGGGGGTGAGAGATGTCACCGGGACACGTGCAGTGGTGGTGAGGGGCGTCAACTGGGGGTGCATGCCACCGTGGGAGGGGCGTCACCGGGGCGGGTGTTGTGGTGGTGAGAGATGTCACCGAGACACGTGCAGTGGTGGTGAGGGGCGTCAACTGGGGGGTGCATGCCGCTGTGGGAGGGTCGTCACCGGGGCGGGTGTTGTGGTGGTGAGAGATGTCACCGGGACACGTGCAGTGGTGGTGAGGGGCGTCAACTGGGGGGTGCATGCCGCTGTGGGAGGGTCGTCACCGGGGCGGGTGTTGTGGTGGTGAGAGATGTCACCGAGACACGTGCAGTGGTGGTGAGGGGCGTCAACTGGGTACATGCCGCTGTGGGAGGGGCGTCACCGGGGCGGGTGTTGTGGTGGTGAGAGATGTCACTGGGACACGTGCAGTGGCGGTGAGGGGCGTCAACTGGGTACATGCCGCTGTGGGAGGGGCATCACCGGAGCACGTGTGATGGTGGTGAGGGACACCAACTGGATATGTGTAATCGTTCAAGTGATGATGGTTTAGGAGATATGGAAAGATGGCATGAGTGGCCACAATTGAACGGGAAGGACAGGCTTGTACTCTACATGGGAGAGTAGGCATATAACCGTGCCCGTGCTGAGATCACGTGGGCAAGAGCCAGGTGCCAATAAATGCCAAGATGTGACACATAAATGCCAAGATTTGTCGCTGACGACAAATCATGGAGCAAATTTTGTCGCATAAATGAATGCTGCAAACAAAAAAATATGAAAATTTTTTTAAGGAGTTTTTTTTTTTTTTTTAAAAATTTTATTGTTTTTTTTTTTTTTTTTTTATAAAAAAAAAATTTATTAAAAACCCCTTTCTCTCCTTCTAAAAAAAATTGGGGGCGTCTTTTAACAAGGGGGCATCATAATTCCCAGCTGACTATTCCTCGATACAAGATAACTGGTCGCCTGAGTGACGACAAATAGTGTGACAAATAGAGTGACGACAAATATAGGTATGTAACGCCAGGTGCAACGCTTCTGAAAACTAGACGTCTAGCAGGAGCCTAGCAGGAGTCTAGAGAGTGGCATGTGACTTTAGCAGCATGCGTGAAGGATAACGCGAGGAATGCCAGTGGTGTGGAGAGAGGGCTCGCAAAGGTGATGAATGGTAAATGTTAGGGAGGATCAAGAAGGAGATTATGGGAGATAATGCTTCGAGGGTATGGGGGACAGATGCAGCATGTGGAGCTGTCGTGTGGGGAGCTGATGTATGAGCACCTGGTACGTGGCGCTCTGTCGTGCGGGGAGCTGATGTATGAGCACCTGGTACGTGGCGCTCTGTCGTGTGGGGAGCTGATGTATGAGCACCTGGTACCTGGCGCCCTGTCGTGTGGGGAGCCGATGTATGAGCACCTGGTACCTGGCGCCCTGTCGTGTGGGGAGCTGATGTATGAGCACCTGGTACCTGGCGCCCTGTCGTGTGGGGAGCTGATGTATGAGCACCTGGTACCTGGCGCCCTGTCGTGTGGGGAGCTGATGTATGAGCACCTGGTACCTGGCGCCCTGTCGTGTGGGGAGCTGATGTATGAGCACCTGGTACCTGGCGCCCTGTCGTGTGGGGAACTGATGTATGAGCACCTGGTACCTGGCGCCCTGTCGTGTGGGGAGCTGATGTATGAGCACCTGGTACCTGGCGCCCTGTCGTGTGGGGAGCTGATGTATGAGCACCTGGGACATGGCGCTCTGTCGTGTGGCGATTGGCACATTGGGAACTGGCAGATCTGCTGACATGTCATTAGCGGACGCCTGGGAGCTTAGGTAGAAGAAGCTGAAGTGAATGGAGCTGACGGTGGGAGAGTCAAAGTGAAGGCAGCTGACGCTTTCAGACATAACAGATGAATATGCTGAAAATTGGAAATAATCACGAGAACGACAGCGTACAATTGTGCACGTGTTTCGGCGGATGCGTTTAATCCCCCGCATCTCGCCGATTAAGTCCACTGACAAAAGGTGGAAGCGGCCACATCGACTTCAGTGTGGTTGAACCTTAGCGCACCCCAGGTGTCAACGCTTTTGGGAGTGTTACAACGCACAAGGTACACACAATGTATGGTTTGGTCTTTGAGTTTCTGGTGTTCATGATACGTATGCATGAATGGCTAATGGCTCCAGCAGCATGGGTAGAGAATGCGGCACTGTGAAGGCCGACTATACAAGACACGACTTCTTCCTGCAGAATGGATCTTATTGTTTCTAAACCAGCGTCATGAATTGAGATGTGAATAATATATTACGCTTCTGGTAATGAATAGAAAAGATGATATATCCGCATGTATACATATATATATATATAGATGTACGTATATATATATATATATATATATATAGTACATATATATATATATATATACATATATATATATACATATATATATATATATATATATATATATATATATATATATATATATATATATATATATATATATATATATATATATATATATATATATATATATATATATATATATATATATATATATATATATATATACGTGAGAGAGAGAGAGAGAGCGCGCGAGAGAGCGAGAGATCGAGAGAGCGAGAGAGAGAAAGTGAGAAAGAGAGAGCACAGTGCTGAGCAGGATGCTGCTTACTGTATTTGCTGAAGCAACTAAATGAAAACCTCATGTTCAATGGTCCCCAGAAACATACTGACAGCGGCCTCTTGGTGATCAACGAAACCTATTCGTGTAAGTTGTGCTGTGCAGAAATAACAGCATTGCTAAGTCTAAGTCCACGTATGTCACCAACATACCGAACCTATTTTACTTCCTTCTCTCCTCATCTCTCTCTCTCTCTCTCTCTCTCTCTCTCTCTCTCTCTCTCTCTCTCTCTCTCTCTCTCTCTCTCTCTCTCTCTCTCTCTCTCTCTCTCTCTCTCTCTCTCTCTCTCTCTCTCTCTCTCTCTCTCTCTCTCTCTCTCTCTCTCTCTCTCTCTCTCTCTCTCTCTCTCTCTCTCTCTCTCTCTCTCTCTCTTTTCTTTCTCTCTAACTCTCTCTCTCTCTCTCTCCATCTCTCTCTCTCTCTTTTCTCTCTCTCTTTTCTCTCTCTCTTTTTCTCTCTCTCTCTCTCTCTCTCTCTCTCTCTCTCTCTCTCTCTCTCTCTCCCTCTCTCTCTCTCTTACCTCCTTACCCGTTATCCTTTACCTCTACCAACCCCCTCCATCAACTGCCACCGATCAGGATGCCGCCGCAGTGCACCTACCCTGCAGACCAAGGGCGGCGTTGGCGACGTTGGATGTGACGACGGAGCCCCTCCTGCCTCGCTCCACCTTCTGCTGACCGGCAGTGGCGGCGCCCCTCACTGTGTTCACCGTGATGCCGGCGCCCGAGCTGTAGCCGCTCTGGGAGCCCTTCACCGACGTCCTGACGCCGCTCACACCACCGGGCCGGCCGGCGGCCAGAGCGACCAGCGTGACGCAGACGGCGACCAGCAGAAGGCGTGCCATGGCTACTGTGCTCGGCTGTTGGCTGTGCCGGCTGCCAGCCTGGCGGCCGTTTTATATCGGCTGGTGGCGATGTTTGGCTGCCATTTGGTCATCAGGTGTGTGTCACTGGGAAGGGTGAACCTTTGCAGGCGCAGGCTCACAGACGGGGCGGGGGAATGAACTCGCCGTCCCGTGACAGAGGTGACAGGAATTGGACGTGTAGTGCTATTGTTGTTGCGCCATGCGCTGTTCCAATTTGCGCAGGAAAAGGTCACTGAACTTACGTTGTGGTCGGGAAACATCTGGCGCGGACAATTTGACAGAGTTGGCGCGGTGCGGAGACAGCAGCTTAACTGTGGGGTGAGCTGCCCGCGCCGCCAGTATATTGACCTGCCAAGAAATGACCCGACACAGAACTGGGAAAATAAGCGTCGATGCTTTAACCAGGCTTTCATTATCGGCAGGACATGGCCTGTAGTGTACGTAGATCATTGCATTATCATGATACATACATATCAAAGCATCTGTCATCAGGCACACATTAAACCGCCTATCCACCGAAAGTTTTGCACCCTACATTGTCCACAATTTTATGGGACGTGAATATCCCATCCTATTCCGTCTTGTAAATTCACACAGCTACAGTGACATAGTCAAGGGAGCGACGGGGACAATCGGCTCGTCCCTCGGTGGATCTGAGGGTGATCTCCCGACGGCCACCTGGAGAGGCTCTTAAAGTCCTTCCAGGGTGTAAGCGCAGGTACAGTCGAGGACAAAGTAAAGTGCATCGAACATATGGTGTCGAAAATGCCCCTGCGACTTAAAGACGTCCACCCTGAGGGCTGGCAAAGGCCGTATACACAGCAGTCAAGAGAGGCCATGCCTAGGAACTACAGCCTAGGAACGCCGCCCCTGCCAGCGGGAAAGGTAGCCTAGTCATATCTAACATCCGCTACTGCATATTTGTTTACGGGAAAGGGTCTGCAACAAATATCCACAGACGAGGCAAGATCATTAACTTCGCCACTAGAGTCGTGTCAGGTCTACGGAAATTTGATCATATTTCTGATGCCCGTAGCGAGTTGGGTCTCCTCACCGCAGCTGATTTGCAGCTGCTCCACAAGATCATTCTGATGAGTGAGCCAACGCACATTGCCGGTCAAATCACTGCAAACCCTACCCTGCGAAACCGTCATACACGTGCAGACGACCACCTGCACCTGCCAGCCATACACAGAGAGGCGGGCCGCAGGACATTTCTCTACTCGTCTGTCTTCCACTCTAACAAACTTCCAACTGAAACAAAAAAATAGAGGCTGTCTAACTTCAAGAAACATGCACTGGCTTATCTCCACGAACAACACTAGTCGCACCAAAAACCTAAACAATGGATGTGCGTACACTATAAACTCACCTTTAGGCCATCGCCTTCCTATCACTTATATAAACTATTCGTTTATAGCTCGTGTTGCAAGCACGGTGTGTGCAGTGCCGATAGTGATATGGGTATTGTATTATGTTTGTGTATGAATGTTTGTTGCGCATCTGTTCCCACTATTGACCACAAATATATCCTTTCTTTGTAAATATCTGTGAGTTATATCCAGAGTGTCCATAATAGCCACTGTACGTGGAGGGCATGTATCGTGAAATAAATAAATAAATCGATTGTCATGTATAGTATACTGTAGGTCCGCTACCCAAACGCATTACCCTGCAGTAAACGCTGCATACAGTACGTCACGTGTGTTCCCACAAGTGATGCGGAATATCACCGGGATACTTGTTGACAAGGCTGTGCGTGTTTGCGTCTTTCACTTCACTTTCACTTTGGTGTTCAGGGTCATTTCGGGGCGTGTGAGGTGGCTGGAATGGTTGTGTTCGGTGTGTGTCTGGGGCCCGCCCTGTTGTAAGTGCATTGTTATGCGGCGGCTTAAGGATGTGGTCATGTGCCCAACGTAGCCACTGTTCTGCAGGAGCGCGCACTCTTCTTTTATGCACTTGTAAAAGTAGACAACGTTGGGCTTTTTCGGAGGTGTTTTGACGCCGTTTGGGTTGTTACTCATGAACAGGTTATACGTTGCTGTGCTGCGGTAGTATATGAATAACGCTAGTTTGTCCTGGGTATTAGTGTGTGTGTGGGAGGGGGGGGGTGAGGGTGCAGGGTGCAGTTGTTCTCAATGATGCGCCTGAAAGTTTTCTCATCCTGTTTCCAGCCAGGGCTCATGGTGTTGCAGTAGTAAAGGTGGTGTGTTGTGTCCGTTGGGTTGGAAGCAGGTGTTTGTGCCATGTATGTGTCAAGGGCTCTCCTGATTTATCGGTCTATGGCAGAAACCGAGTAGAAATTGTCACTCAGTATTTGCTTGACGCGCTTAAGCTCGTCGGTCGCCAACTGCCAAGATGAGCAGTGCTTAATTACCCTGTGCACATAGGCTCTGATGACACCGACCCTGTGCCTGTCTGGGAACCACTTTTGCCACTAAAACATTTTGCGATGTCCGTTGGTTCCCGGAAAACGTTTTTGTGGCAACCACCTGAAGATGTGTCCATGCTAATGTCTAGAAAACTGATTTTGTTATATGCGTTCTTGTCTATGGTGAAAGTTAGTCCCGACATGCTTTGCAAGCGGTAGTGAAGGTCCTGGAGGACGGATGTGTCAGCAATGTCGACCAGGATGTCATGTATGTATCTGCAGCATATGTGGGGACTGTTGTTGACTGACAGAGTCTGGTGTTCAACCCAACACATAAATGCTTGGGCGAGCAGCACACCTAGGGGTGATCCCATGGCGACACCACCTGTTTGGGCGTAAAGTTTACCACCGGGCACGTAAAGGAAGCTTTAGTGGTGCAGAGTCTGAGCATTGCGGCCATCACGGTCTCGGGGATGCAGGTGGGGCTAGTTCAGTGTGCCGGTAGGCGTTGGCACAGATAATGGCGATAGTACGCTCAACTAGCAAATTCGTAAACAGGTTTGTCACATCCAGTGAAGCCAGCATGGCCTGTTGCCGTTTCGAGCGTACGAGATCAATAAATTCCCTGGATGACTTTAGCGCGTACGTAAGCGACAAGCATGCAGATAGCACAGCGTTCAAACGTTTTACGAGGCGATAAGTCGGGAGTGGTACTTGCGAGATTATAGGGCGCAATGAGTTACCCGCCTTATGTGTTTTTACATTTCCGTACATGTACCCCAGCTGGTATTTGACTGTGATACGTTTCAGGTCCGAGCCACTACCTGCAGATCTGTTGGCAACGTCAACTAGGTCACTCGTCTTCTTCTTGAGGTCTTTGATGGGATTACGGGCGATCTTCCTGAATTTGGAAGTGTCACACAGAATGGTGTTAATCTTGGAATAGTAGTTGCTCTTGTCAAGAATGATGTAGGTATTGGATTTGTCAGCTTTTCGTATTTCAATGCCAGCGTTGTTCCTCAGCTCCTTTGTCGCACGCTGGAGGCGTGGGCTGAGAGACCGCTTACCTGGCCGACTTCTGTTTTTCGTACTCTCGGCAATAAGTTGTTCTTTGAGATCTGGGTTGACGTCGAGCACGCCTTCATCTCGTATGGACAGCACATCTTGATATTGTGTTTCTAATTTGTTCGAGTGGCGAGTGACGGCGATGAACTGATGAAATTTATTCTTGCTTTCTCGCCTTCTCATTGTGCGTAAGAAAAATGGGAGTGCAGTATGTCATGACAACTCTGAAAATCCTGCACGTATGTATATTTTATTGTTTTGCAAACTTGTGATCGCGACCAATTTGACCTTGTCTTGAAAACTTCCGTAGGACGATGAAACGTCGAAAATATAACGAATATTCTACTTACATATCTTAGTTCTGCTTATGAATATCGTGCAAGAGCATACAAACGATGGAAAGCGTATCGTAAGACAGATAAAGAGTGTGCAGAAGAAAGAGTGCAATAGCCAATCCGCGATTGTGCTCAGTCAGCAATATATATATAAATATATATATATATATATATATATATATATATATATATATATATATATATATATATATATATATATATATATATATATATATATATATATATATATATATATATATATATATATATATATATATATATTCTTCCAGGCCTGGAAAAGCGGCAAGACACTTTCGGAAACCATGACTAAATATGCACTCGACCATCCATCATGCCCTGCAGGCACCAGTGCTTGCCAATGCTGTCTGGCCGGTCTCAAAGATAGATGTCACACCAAAAATGTGGTAAACAAAATTACGTGAGAGCTTTGCACCCTAGGGACAGCACCGATAACCTATATTGGGGAAACCACACGCATGGTTAGGGATAGATACATGGAACACATCAGAGGTACGCAAAGAACAAAACGAAAAACACCCCTTTTGGAGAGCATTTCGCCACAAATCACCTAGAAAGCACCATCACTACAACAACACCCAGCATCACAATCTTGCGGACTTGTAAAGACATGGCAGAACTCAAAATTGCAGAATCCATTGAAATCAGGAACCAAAATTCTCCTCTAAACACAATGGTAGCATCATGGACCCTTATATAACCAGTTCCCTATACAGCATGGCACTGTACAGAGGTCACCTGCACTCGCCGACTTATTCACTCCGTAGTTATCCACCGGCGCAATCACGCACCCCATCATTCACCCAGGAACTGACTCACCCATGTACGCACTCACGTGTTCACACACTCACTTACGCACTCGTTCATTCACACACGCGAATACTTCAAGAGTATTGACGTATCACGGATACATATGTATATAGAGATGCATAGGGTAGGTGTATACAGATGGTGTCTAGGGAAGCGACGAACATTTTGGCTCTGTTAGTATCGCATCACATGTAATTGTTACAATACCCTTTGTTATGTTGGAATTTAAATACTTGGACTCAGACGATGATTTCGTCAATATTGGTAGACGGCTTAATATATATAGCATCTGCGCAAAATCCTGTGCGTAAAATATCTCTGTACGTTTATTCTGTCTCCGAAGAAGGGTCACGTCCGAAATATATTAGACCGATTTCTTATCCTATTTAACTTAATATGAGCAATTGGTTACTTTTCGTAGTCATCTTAAAATCAATAAATCCCTAAGATGGCGATCAGAAACGAATTCAACCTACTTCTCGTTGTGACCTTCGCAAAATTGTTGTCCTAAGACTGATAAATGATCGTTTAAACTTGCTTATGACATCAAGCTGGTGGGAATGACAAACAGAAGTAATGAATCTAGCTATAGTTTAATACAACGAAGAATGGCTCTTAGATGCTCCTGGGTTTTAGACATTGCGTGTAAAGAAAGCATACGACCTTCAATATACCAGGAGGTGCTGAGTTGACATTAAAAGTAACGTTAAGGATTATACTTTATTACTCAACGTTTCGGCCAGGGGCCATCGTCAGGAGTGATATAAAAATGTCAAGTTTTAACAATTGAAAAAAAAAGCACGCCAGCAAAAAAACCGTGCAAAAGACACGTGGAATGCGGGAAAGCCTCCTCAGTGGTGCAGACACTTAAAGAAACTCCAAACCAGAAACAAACTATGCCAAGATAGAATCCTCTGAGGAAGCCCGAGCCGATGGTCCATATACATATCGATACATACACTCACGCACATATATAGACATAGATCCAATATAACGCGTAATACATAAAATATAATTTGTGTTTATGTAATTTAAGTGATATACCAAGACGTCGTTTGCGTGTTTAGTTGCGGCCGTAGATTACGTATGTGTAGAGATTCGAGGACCTTTAGATCAGCGTTGTCCCTGGCTGTTGCTAGAATTTCTACTTTGAAGTTTGTGTTAGTGTCGCTGTGTTCCATGTTATAATGTTTGTCGATCATGTGTTCGCCTAAAGGTGTGTATGCTCTCCGAAGTCTGGCATCTCCCAAGTGCTCATTGTACCTATCCCTGATACTACGTTTGGTTTCACCGACATAAAATATTCCAAGACAGCGGTTGCACGTTATTTTATAAACTACGTTTTTTCGCGTGCATCTACCTTTGAGCCCGTTGATACAGGTGTGGCACGTTCTTCTACCAGCAGGGCATGGCGGCATTTCTAGGGCTGAGCGGACCAGGTAAGATTTCAGCGAAGTCCGCTAGTCCAGGCTACCCTAACATGGTTTAGATGAGACGAACGGATGGCTGCGTTTACCTGTCGACATAGTTGGTCATCGACAAATGGAAGTCTCATGTAAACATAGTTGGGATTACTACCCACTCGATGCCGACGTTGCCCACTTATCCTACTCCTGTTGTGAGGGTGAACAGCACGAGCGGCGGAGTGTACCCGATGTGCTGGGTATCCGTTTTCCAGGAAAAGAGTTGTCATCTTCGCAAGGCTCCGCTCGCATGAAATAGTATCGGAGGAGACTCGTGCTGCTCTCCTCATTTGGGATGTTAAAACGGCCTTCTTAGTGGCCATCGGGTGGGCCGAATCATAGTGCAAGATGATGGGGGCTGCCATAGGTTTAAAGTACAGTTCGGTGGTGTAGCTCCCATCAGCCTGAACTACAAACAACGTATCAAGGAAAGGAATCGAACTGCTATGACCAGTGTGTTCTAAGGTGAACTTGATGCTGGAGTGTTGTTGGTTAATTTCTGCAAAGAAGTCGAGCAGAGAGGCCAAGCCATGTGTCCAAACACCAAAAATATCGTCTATATACCTCATGTAGAGAGCTGGTTTCAAATCATATGAATCATACGTTACTTTTAATGTCAACTCAGCACCTCCTGGTATATTGAAGGTCGTATGCTTTCTTTACACGCAAAATCTAGCTATATTCAGTTAGACTTGGATGACATAAAACTGGGTTGATCAATGGGAGATATCTTTAAGATATGCTTAGCACCAGCCCGGCCAGCTCGCTGCAATCTAGAGGCCAACGGGAAGGTTTTTCTGATCGAGAAAGCACTAAGACATTGGTTTGCTTTTACACTGATGTATTTATCCACAAATTATTTATTGGCTTGGCATATATATATATGTATATACATATATATATATATATGTATATATATGTATATATATATAGATATACATATATATATATATATATATATATATATATATATATATAATATATACATATGTATATATATAATATATACATATGTAATTGTTACAATACCCTTTGTTATGTTGGAATTTAAATACTTGGACTCAGACGATGATTTCGTCAATATTGGTAGACGGCTTAATATATATAGCATGTGCGTAAAATCCTGTGCGTAAAATATCTCTGTACGTTTATTCTGTCTCCGAAGAAGGGTCACGTCCGAAATATATTAGACCGATTTCTTATCCTATTTAACTTAATATGAGCAATTGGTTACTTTTCGTAGTCATCTTAAAATCAATAAATCCCTAAGATGGCGATCAGAAACGAATTCAACCTACTTCTCGTTGTGACCTTCGCAAAATTGTTGTCCTAAGACTGATAAATGATCGTTTAAACTTGCTTATGACATCAAGCTGGTGGGAATGACAAACAGAAGTAATGAATCTAGCTATATTCAGTTAGACTTGGATGACATAAAACTGGGTTGATCAATGGGAGATATCTTTAAGATATGCTTAGCACCAGCCCGGCCAGCTCGCTGCAATCTAGAGGCCAACGGGAAGGTTTTTCTGATCGAGAAAGCACTAAGACATTGGTTTGCTTTTACACTGATGTATTTATCCACAAATTATTTATTGGCTTGGCATATATATATATGTATATACATATATATATATATATATATATATATATATATATATATATATATATATGTATATATATATATAGATATACATATATATATATATATATATATATATATATATATATATATATATATATATATATATATATATATATATATATATATATAATATATACATATGTATATATATATACATATATATATATATACATATATATATATATATATATATATATATATATATATATATATATATATATATATGCATACCTAGGGCTACGTTTGTGATGATCTGGATGGATAAATCCCCTTCAATTTCCTTTTGAGCCATCCCGATGGCTTTGAAGAAGAAAATTACCAGCATTAGAACACCAGTGCACATTGCAAGCATATCCAGAAATAATCAGCAGTCACTATTTTGTCGCATAGGTGTCCACTTGTGCTCGATCCTCTTAATAATTAACCCTTTAAATGCTCTCTTTTGCCGTGATTACTGTGCTGGTATCTCCGCTAGCACCACCGCAACCCATGCCAATGGCGACACCGAACACAACAAAATATGTTAAGAGGTGCGTGACAGCCCGACATGCATAGTTAACACAGCTGACTATATCATTAAGCTGTGTACACAATTAGTGACTGCTGCGTACACAATTGGCGATTGCCGTGAATACAATCTGCGTACGAGTGTGGCCGGTAAGGCATGTGTGCGCCTTGTTTTGTAAGCAATACTGCGTGCCCAAAATATTGCTAAACTACCATTGTTTGGTATTTCGAGTCCAGTAATCCTATTCACCCGCCGTGCTCAAGCTATGCTGCATTTGTGAATAGAAAATACATCTATGATAGATATGGATATGGATAATTATATGGATATGGTGTATTTTTCATGGCTCCCGGTATGTTTATTTAAGGCTGCAACGCATGTTTTAAGGCCCTGTCGCTTTTTGTGAGACTGTGCGCTTTGGAGGGCCAGTTGCACTTTCGGCCCCCGTTGTGCTCTTAGGGTCCCGCTTTGCTTATTTGGGGCTTCTGACCCACATATGTGGGGCCCCAGTACAATTTTGGGGCTTCGGTGCGATTTGTCTGGGTCCCAGCGCGAATTATCGCGCCCAGGCGCGTGGTTCCGGGGACCCAACGCCAGTTTCCTGGGCTCAACGCGATTTTGTGGATCTCTTCTGAATTTTCTTCAAAGTCCGAATCCCGGCCTGATTTTTCTAGCCCCTGGCGCCATGCTTTTGTATCTTACCTCGATTATTTTTCAAGCTCCGGTATGTTTTTCTGGGCCGTACGCGATTTGTGAAGGCATCTGATGGTATGTTCGGTGCTCCAGAACCATTGTCCTGACCCGGATAGTTATTTTTGGAATTCCTCCTTATTTTGGAAGGCTCCGGTTTTTATTTTTTTGGGGGGATACCGACGCGATTTTCGGGTTCACACTGTGCTTATGTGGGGCCCTAGAGACCAATTGTTGGGTGCCAGACGTGAATGTTTGATGCCCAGACCAAATTTTTGGGACTAGCGATGGGAATTGTGGGTCCCGAACGCGATATTTGGGGAACCGGTTCGAGTTTGCGGGGCGCGTTGTACTTAGCTGTTACTCCAACGCGATATTGGCGGTTCCTGTTGCAGATTTTCGGGCCTCGGAGCGAGCTTTCTGGGCCCGCCGTATTTATCTGGTCAGCCCCCTGCGCGAATTCTGGTGGACCGACTCGA
The DNA here is from genome assembly GCA_034440615.1 of Ashinkailepas kermadecensis. Classification (NCBI taxonomy): domain Eukaryota; kingdom Metazoa; phylum Arthropoda; class Thecostraca; family Neolepadidae; genus Ashinkailepas; species Ashinkailepas kermadecensis. Next base: position 96,272 of record JAOTOM010002851.1, on the reverse strand, counting down.
ATTTGTATGGCCTCAGCGTGAGTTTTTGGGGCCTCGGCACGATTCTTGGGAACTTATCTCTCTTAGGAGCGAGGGGACATTTGCCCCTTTGACATGCCACTGCGGCCACCTAAGAAGTTTTTTTTCAGCCGATGGCACATTTCGGACTGTAAAAACACTCCGGGTAATTTTTGCCGGACCTGTTCTTAATTTGCCGGTGCTGGGGTCGATTCGATCGAGTCTCGGTGTGAACTTTTTGGACGTCGAGTTCTATCTTTTTAAAGGTCCTTATGTGATATTTTTGGGTCACGGTACGATTCTTCGGTCTCCCGGTGTGATTTTTTTATCGATACCCTGACACGTTTTTTCAGGTGCCCAACGGATTTTTGGGGGACTGACACGATTTTTGAGGCCATGGAGTGACATTCCGGTTGAGAATTGATTTATTAGGGCAGCTGCAACTTTTGGGGCCTGGCGCGACCTTTTGGGTCACCAGTGTGATTTTCAAGGGCTGCGACGCGACTTTTTTAGTCCAATGTAGTCTTTTGTGTCCCGACGTCATTTGCTTGGATCCCTAGCGCGAGTTTTAGCGACCTCGACACTTTTTGGGTGTCCAACACGTTTTGGAAGCTTTTGGCGTCATTGTTGGGGCCCCAGAGTTATTATCCATGTCCGGATTGATTTCGTCGCCCCGGCTTCACTTGTGTCCCAATGAGACTGTTAGGGAACGGTACAACCTGTCGTCCCCTAGCGTGATTTTCATGGTCCGGGCGTGAATTGTGGTACCCGAGGCTTAGCGTGATTTTCAGGGGCCCCGGCCGACTCTTTTGGGGACTATGTCGTGATTTTCAAGTACCCCGGCACGACTCCTACAATTTCTTAGGGGCTTCTTGCAATTTATAGGCCACCTCTCGCGTCTTAGGGGGTCTCGTCCCATTTCCTGGAGCCTCTTTACCGGTTTTGGATGTCTCCTCGTGTCCTACCCTCATCCATATTCAATGGCCCCCTCTCCCGTCTTGGTGGGCCTCCTTCTACATCCTGGGGCCCCTTTAGCATGACATGGGCTTCCTCTCATGTTCCCGGGGCATTCTCTTCCAAATTAGGGGCCTTCTGCCACGCCTCGTGGGCCTCCTCCTTTGTCCTGGCAAACCCTACCCGTCTTGAGGGCATCTTCAATTTTGGAAACCTCACCTCCTTCCATACCTGCTACCACTCCTATCTTAAGGGCCTTCTTTCGTTTCCTGGGAACTCCTTCCGGTCTTCGGGGCCTCATTCGGCCCTGGAGACCTCCTATTCCGTCTTGAGGGACTCCTCTTGAGTCCGGCAGGGCCTCTTTTTCTCTTCTAGAGACCTTCGTTTTTAAGTTAGGGGCCTCCTCTCGCGTCTTGGGGGCCTCCTGCTCTGCGTTTTGATTCGATCTTTGCCCATTTCAAGGGTGGCATCTTATCTCCTTGTGGACTCCTCTTCTCTTCCAGGTGCCTCCCCTTCCAAATTACAAGCAACCTTTCCAATCTCAGTTCCCTTGTCATTTTCTGGGGACCTTCTTATCCGTCTTGGAGCCTTCTTTCTCGCCTGGGAGCCATCTCTCTTATCTAATGGCCTTTCTCTCCTAGTTTAGGGCCTCTTCGTTCATTGTTCATTGTTGGCACTCTCTTGATTTCTGGGGCCTCCTATCCTCTCCTAGGTGACTCTTTTGTCAAATTAGGGCCTCCTCTCACGTCTTGGAGGCCTCCTCACCTGTGCTTGGAGCCTCATTATCCTCTTAGCAGGGTGCTTTTGTGTCATAGTCCCAAATCTTCTCTCCTAGGGTCCTCCTTTTCCAAAATATGGGCCTCTTCTCGCTGGTCTCAGTGGCCTTCTCTCATTCCTGTGGAGATCTTCTTACCCATATTGGGGCTCTCTCTTGCGTCCGGAGAAATATCTCGTATCATTTCTTATTTTCTATTGTAGGGGCCTCCTCTTTCATCTTGGGGGCCTCGTTTTCCAAATTAAGAATATCCTGCCACCCATCGGAAGCCTTCTTGTCGAACCTGGATGGCTTCCTGCCCGTCTCGGTGGCATCCTTTTCGTCCTGGGCCTCCTCCCAATCTCTGTCCTACGTCTCTTATTAGGACCTGATTAGATTTCGCGGGAGCCTCGTTGCCAGTCTTGGGGCCTCCTTGACAGCATGATCTTCTGTCTCGTCGGCCTCCTTGCTCACCTTCTTTTCCTGTGCATTTCCGGATAGGGGCCTCCTCAAATTTCAGGGGGGGGGCGGCGGCGCATCCCAGTCTCACGGCAGGAGGAGCGACTGCCCCCTCTGCCCCCGGTACGACGCCCCTGCCTACACTTATGACATATTAGTGGGAAGATCGTCCGAGAATTTGCTGATTACGGAGTGGATTACGGGTGCCAAGAGCACGCGAAGCCAGCAGCATAGGTGAGACCAAGGCCGTCGGATGCCGGGCGTGGCGTGCCAGTGCACTACTGATGCACTGTGCACTGCCCTTTTCCCCACTGGTTCCGAACATTCGTTCTTCTCGCTAAGGATTGTTTCTCAATATTCTCCTAACCCGCGACAATATTCCTGTCATACATGGATGATCTCCCGCCACTCCGGTTACCTAAGTGAAGCATTTCATTGATTGATTCATTCGCTATGCGTTCAACATTCATTCGTTCGTTCATCCATTCACTCATCATTCAGCAAGCTGCTGCTGATAAGCTGTAGTGGACGGGAGATATCAGGATATGTATGTTCACTCCATGTATGCCACGTGAATTGGCGTAATTTGGGGAATTCGTACCACCATGCGTTGTAGCCAAAGTACCTACCCCCCCTGCCCCACAGTATACCAGAGGAAAACTGAGATAGCCATTGGCTCTGGGAAGGTGGCACTTGAAACAACCGCATTCTGTATGGAATGTCGGTGGATAGAGCCCATAAAATTATCGGATTCGATCATGCTAACCTCTTCAAAAATTCGGGGAAAGAGAATAGAGTGGATTTATATTGTCAAAAGCTCGCGAAGCGAGCAGCATAGGCCGGATAAGCCGGCGGCAGCCGGCGCCATCTGACCTAGTATATATATATATATATATATATATATATATATATATATATATATATATATATATACATATATATATATATATATATATATATATATATATATATATATATATATATATATATATATATATATATATATATATATATATATATATATATATATATATATATATATATATATATATATATATATATATATATATATATATATATATACATGCATGCATGTATGCATAGTACTATTCCATAGCCTGTCAATAATTCACGAAGCTTTGTATGCCGGGGAAGCCACATTTCTTTTTCTAGTTTGTGTACCGATTCTTGGTAGTAGCAACAGCTGACGAAGTGCTGCCCGTGAAGTATACTGTTCATTTGGATATCAATGGAAAAAGTACATTTTATAAGCATGGACTGGGGTTATTGCTCTTAATTAATGAGCTAAGTAGGGATGACAAAACCGAAGCACGCCGATTTTTATATCTATGCACATGTCATCTTCATTTCCTGCCAAGCGTTGCTGCCGGCCGGCCAGGAGCCGAATTACACACTACGCAGGCGCTTGGGACACACCCGTCTACCTGGGAGGGGGGGGATTTTTTAGGCGTGCCAGACCATAATAAAGGTCATTTGCGCCGCCTTTAAAGCGAGTACGTTACATGTCTGTCCATAAAGCGAGCGTTTGTGATCAAGGTGCAGGCAAGTAGACGTTTACGTTAAGGAATTTTACGTTATAGTTTGTGTGATGTTTTAGATGCTGAAGGCGGGGGTCTAGGTTGGGGACATCTCCCTGATGTCTAAGTGGTTTTAATTTTACTTTACTCCTCCACAAAATAATTTGTAGTTTGGGTGGTGGTGGGGGTGTTTTGAGAGTGGCGAGAAGTTGACTTTGCCAGGGTGCCGGCTTTAACCTACTCTTATCGAAGAGCACCGAGGGATCTTTACCGTGCGAACAAGGAGGTAATTGTTCACACCGCCTATCACGCCGGCCGCCGCGTGTTAGTTGTTAATAGCGGGATAGTCTAAGCATGCCATACAGGATTGTCAGTTGGGTTAGTACGGTGTTTTGAAATTCGGCTCGTCTACGTCCGCTGTACCGTCTACCTCTCACGAGTGTACTTGTATTGACCGGCCGGTCAGGCGGAGAGGACAGAGCCTGCACTCCTGTTGGACGTCCGTATCTCGACCACGCCCTCCGCCAGCTTCTGAACCAATCAGGAGCTCGCTCGGCACAGAGACACTTCTCTGCTGCGCCTTCGGCAACTCGTGCGCAGATGCGATGCAAATGTCTCCAACTTGCCTGAAATTGCAACTGAGCACTAGACAACTACACAGCTAGACAACTAGACAAGTAGACAGCTAAACACTAGACAAATAGACGTTTGTTGCGCATTCTTTGATGGTCGGCCAGTTTTGAGGCTGCTCGGTCCTCGGCACCGACGTTGCTCGCGGCCCCGTCCCTGCTGCGCTGGAGAGCACGCCGCCGGTTTCCCCGGCTTGATTCTCGTGATTAGCCGCGCTTGTTTTCCCGATTACCGCTGAGCGCCACTCCCCCGACACGTGTCGCTCATCACAGAGTCAATATCAGTCATCGGCTGACACCGCTGCCACTGGGGTGTTCCCGGCGCACGTGATCCCCTGCGACATCTGCATACGGTCCCCCGGCGGTTGCGGCTGGCGGGGCGCCAACTGGCTGGCACTTGTGCGGCGGCCCATCTAACCCGGCTGTAGACGAGTAGGCCGGGAGTCACGTGCAGGGCTCTTCTGCTCACAGACATCAGTCAGTGGTGGATCTACAACGGACGGCTGCGTCGCACAGCATTTACTCCAATTTCCACCTGGAGAGGAAGACCATTCGGTTTAAATACCGATGAGTCATGCCGATGCTCGACAAAATCGCACCGGCCCTGCTGAGGGTGAAATGCTATCGCCAGTAAACCAGGAGACAGACACCTGAGCAAGGTGCTCCGTGTTGGTCGACGTGTGACACATGTTGATCACAATCCCACGCTGAGATTTAATCCCAATTCAATGCTGCCATCACACGGGTCGTATGTCTGATAATTCATTGACGTGTCTTTACTTAAAATTAAGTAGAATTGTTTATTATCGGCATTATTAAGTTTTAAGGATGAAGTGTTCAAGTATATTGAAGTGTTAAATTGACGCGTCGCAGGTTGGGGCGCAGTGGGACAGGTTGGCCAATGCAGTATCGTTGTTGTTGAGTTGCCCATCAGCTAAGCGTCTAGGCGACTTGACCAGTGTCCTCGAGAAAGCGCATTGCTCGTATGGGGTCTGTCCAGAGAGATTCCAAGCAAATTCCATGGGTCGTTCTGAGAGATTGCAGGGTTGTGCATTCATTCATGTGGGCCGACGTTTCTTTAGCCAGGCCGCAGTGTCGACAGTCACTGGGGCCGTTTGATATCCTTGCCGTGTAAGACCGTAGATCGAAAAAGTATCCAGTTCTGAGGCGGGAGGGAGACTCTTTCTTTCTTTGATAAAGACATCACTGACTTGTCTATTTCTGGAGGGAGTCGATTTAGAATCTTTGATGGAGGTAGACTCTTGATTGAGTTCGTGGCAATATTGTCGGATAATTTTTTGGCCGGTCTTGTTTCGTTTTCCGCGTTTGGTGGAGGAAACAATTTTGAGATGTATGTTATGCTCTCGCGCATGTTTCTTCCATTTATAGGAGAGAGAAGATCATGACACTTGTGTCGTTCATTTCCATAACTGAATGCAGCCTGGGCGCCAATCATGTTTAAGCAGGGGCGGTCCGAGGCACTCAAATGAGGTAAGGCAGAAAAAGTCGCGACTGCCGGTGATAGAGCTGTTTTGTAGCTAAGATGTAAATGTAAGCTTCAATTTTCACTATAATTACGGGTTACCAATGCATATTCGTTTCCATTTTTTTAACTTTGATATTTTCCAGTGGATGCAAGCATTATTTGTACGAAAATAACATACAAAAATACTTCCCAGCTCTACTCAGGTGGGCCACTGCCTTAGTGCCTTACGTGGGCCGACCGCATCTGTGTTTAAGTGGTCTTTTAATGGGAGGAGCTGGGTTTCGTGATGCAAAAGTCTCCTATGGCGCTCATTTTCACGCAGCCTGTGATGAAACGCATACATTTGTTTTGGACTATCTGTAGTTTTTCGACGCTCGTGTCTGAAATTTGAGGGGTCCATGCAGCACATGCGTAGTTGATCGTTGGACGAATGAAAGTTTTGTAGAAATGTGTAAGAGTTTCATTGTCTTTACCTAACTCTGTGCCCCTGAGAGTCCTTTCATTGTGTTGCATTTTATCTCGGCTTTTTTCTTGATGTTGTCGATGTGGGTATTATATTTTAGAGATGGGTCGGATGTTAGACCAAACATTTTTGGATTTTTCTCAACTTTTAGAGGGACATTGTCGATTTTGATGATCAGTTGATATTTGTGTTGATGGCTGTCTGACGCCATGGCGGAGACCGTCGACTTTGCTTCAGAGAATGTTAAGCGTTTGCTTTTGAACCCGGCTGGAAGTCTGCTCACATCGCGCTGTAATTTCTTAACTCCTCGGTTCAGTTTCTGGTCTTTGGCAATTACGCAAACATCGTCTGCAAAAGATATGAGAAGAGAATTTCCGTGTGGGGTGGGAGAATCAGCCACGAAGGGATTGAACAGGGTGGAGATAAGACCGCTCCCTGAGGGACTCCGTCTTTGAAGCGTTTTGTACCTAAGTATGTGTTCTCCAACCTTACTCTGTTTCTTCTATCAGAAAGGGAACTACACAGCCATTTGATTCTGCCATTGGGAGGGAGGTCAAGTTATACACTTTCTCTTTTAGAAGCCATAAGGGGACAGTGTCAAAAGCTTTACTGACATATATTGAAGCGACTAGCGTTCTGGCTGGGGAGGGGGGGGGGGGGGTCTGCGTTCATTAAAGCCATTGATTGCGAAATCGACCATTTCGTTGAGATATGTTTGAGTTGAGTGTTTAGGGCGAAAGCCATGCTGATGAGATTGGAGGGGGAGATGAGTTTGTGGTCGATCTGACATTAGTCTTTCAAGGATTTTTGAAGGATATGTAAGGAGTGCAATGGGGCGGTATGACGTTGGATCTTCGGGGGTTTGTTTGGTTTGAGGAGTGGAATGATGGTCCCGACTTTCCACATGCTACAAATTGTGACGGTGTTGTATGATGTGTTGAAAGTATCAGTGAGTGCCTGTAGTGCTCTAGGGCCAAGGTGTCCGAGGTTATGGTAGGATATGCCGCCGCAGACTGGCACTCGATGTGCCTGCATTTAATATAGCTTTTTTGGTCAATTCAGGAGTGAATGGAAGGACCGTCCAGGGAGCTTTGGTTCTCTTTCATTTTCGCTTGATGACTCTGTCACTCTGCTCGGCTTTAACCTTGGACACTGAGGCATAGTGACTAACAAGCTTATTTGCTCTCTTCTTTAGACTTGGGACCTTGTTGATTTTTATGGGAGGAGGAAGATTATGGTAGGGTATCGTGGTTTTTTAATGGACTTCGCTCTTTTCCAAAATTTGCCAGGGTTTGTTCGGTAGTTCAAATCCTCTAGAAATTCTTTCCATTTGACTTTTTGAATTTCAGAAATCTTCTTCTTAAGCGTTACATTTAGCCACACAACACGCTCCGTGAATTGTAATCCGAAATATTTAAGGTAATCCCGTTCATCCATGAGGTTTGAGATTTCTTGTGTGAAATAGGGGTTGAATATTTTTCTTCTACCCCTTGGAATGTGATGTTTTGAGCTAGATAGGACGAATGCGTTCCATTCCTTCACCGCATCGTTAATGTGAGTAAGTGAATTGCAGTTGAAATTCGCCGTGCTTATTTCTAGCTCCTCAGTGAATGCCGGCCAATCAGCCTTTTTTAAATTTACGAAGGTACGACTGTTGTGAGTTCTGGTGGGAGATGTTAGATAAGATATCCTGATTGGGTTGTGATCACTTGGTAGGGCTGAGATAGCTTCCAAGTGCAAATCTGCTGCCGGATTTACACTACAGAAGGATACATCCGGGGATGAGAGTTCTGGATTCTGATTTGTTGAAAATATAATTATTGTGGTGGCGCCATCATTTAAAAGAAACAGATCTTCAAGATCGTCTGGCATTTGATCACCACGAGAGTCACTTAAATTTGACCAAGAAGGAGTGTGTCCATTCAAATCTCCGACTAGAAGAATGTTTGCCATTGTATTGAAGGGTGCGAGTTTTGGTTTGTATCCTGCATTGCATGAAGTGATTGGTGGTATGTATATATTGCAAATGTTCAACTCTTTGTTATTGATCTCTATTTTGCAGGATACTAGTTCAATGTGATCGTCACTTCCTACTCTTGAGTTAACGTCATTTGTGGTTGGAGATAATTTGAGGCGTGATTTGAGGTACAAGGCTACTCCACCTGAGTAATAAAATATATCCTTTATCGTTACTTTTGATATCAACTCAGCACCTCCTGGTATATTGACGGTCGTATATTTTCTTTACACGTAATGTGTAAAACCCAGGAGCATCTGAGAGCCATTCTTCGTTGCATTAAACAATATCCTTGTCTTCCATTTGATCGGTCAGATCGTAAGCATTGAAATCCTGCAATGCTTCAGATTGGTATGTTTTTGTAGAGTTGTATCTCCTGGACTGCAATTATATCCGCTTAAGCTTTCCTAATAAACAAGTTCTTTGATTTTGTTTCTGAGACCATTTGTGTTGATTTCAACAATTTTGAGCCGTTTCTTTTCAGGGCGGTTTGAGTGTAGGGGGGGGGGAGGGGAGGGTAGGGGGGGGGGGTAGGGGATGGGGTGGTTTTGGTGGTGGTCGTTGAAAGGGAGTGCACGCGTGGCATGTGTACATTCTATTGTTTTGGGGAATTGCCTTCAGGCCAGATTATTTTTGATGCACCCATTTGTTGCATTTTGTGCAGAGGATTTAGTTTCTTCTAACTTCGTTCTGGTAAATTGAACAGGGAAAGGTAAGGGAAATAGGGCCAGCGTTCGTTTTGATGTCACCAGCTAGAATAATTAATTTTAAAGCGAAGGAATGGCGCTGGGACCAGGACACCAGGAAAGACTTTCAGGACCAGGGAAAAAAACGCTCTCTCTGGCACATCCCTTTTGACGGGGACAGGGATTTGGAGTTGTCTTTGGTCAAATTTCCGCCTTTCCCCATGCATTTCTCGGATGCAGGTTCCACATAGGCGAGTTGCTGCATAATTGGAGTATCTCAACTTCCTAGAAGTTGACAACATTGGAGATATTGTTGGCCGGTGTAGTGTCAGGTTGTAGTGCCGGTATACATGTTGGCCAGTACAGTATCGTTGCAGTGGAGCGGGTTGGCCAGTGCAGTATCGTCGCAGTGGAACGGGATGGCCAATGCAGTGGAGGGGGGCAGAACAGTATCGTCGCAGTGGAACGTGTTGGCCAGTGCAGTATCGTCGCAGTGGAACGTGTTGGCCAGTGCAGTATCGTCGCAGTGGATGGGGGGGGATGGCAGAGCAGTATCGCGCAGTGGAACGTGTTGGCCAGTGCAGCTTCGTCGCAGTGGAACGTGTTGGCCAGTGCAGTATCGTCGCAGTGAAACGGGATGGTCAGTGCAGTATCGTCGCAGTGTAACGTGTTGGCCAGTGCAGTATCGTCGCAGTGGAAGGGGATGTCCAGTGCAGTATCGTCGCAGTGGAGGGGGGGGATGGCAGAGCAGCATCGCGCAGTGGAACGTGTTGGCCAGTGCAGCTTCGTCGCAGTGGAACGTGTTGGCCAGTGCAGTATCGTCGCAGTGTGTGGGGGGGGCTAGCAGAGCAGTACATCGCAGCGGCACGGGATGGCCAGTAACGTCGCAGTAGGACGGCTTGACCTGTGTAACGTCACAATGAGACGGGTTAGCCAATGCAGTGGTGCAGTAGGATGGGTTAGCCAGTGTGGGGTCACAGTGGTCAAAGGGTTGGTCAGTGCGAAGTCGGAGTGGGACCGGCCAGCCAATGCAGTGTCGCAGTGCGACGGGTTGTTCGGTGTAGTGTCGCAGTAGAACATGTTGGTCGGTGATGTATCGCAGTGGTACGGGTTGGTCAGTGCAGTGTCGCAGTGGGACGAGTTGGCCGGTGTGGTGTCGCAGTTGGCCGGGTTGGCTGGTGTGGTGTCGCAGTGTGACGGGTTGGCCGGTGTGGTGTCGCAGTGGGATGGGTTGGCCGGTGTGGTGTCGCAGTGTGACGGGTTGGCCGGTGTGGTGTCGCAATGGGATGGGTTGGCCGGTGTGGTGTCGCAGTGTGACGGGTTGGCCGGTGTGGTGTCGCAGTGGGATGGGTTGGCCGGTGTGGTGTCGCAGTGTGACGGGTTGGCCTGTGTGGTGTCGCAGTGGGACGGGTTGGCCGGTGTGGTGTCACAGTTGGCCGGGTTGGCCGATGTGGTGTCGCAGTTGGACGGGTTGGCCGGTGTGGTGTCGCAGTTGGCCGGGTTGGTCGGTGTGGTGTCGCAGTGGGACGGGTTTGCCAGTGCACTCCTGGCGCGCTTAGGCAGGGAATCAAACACATTGGGCTCATGGTGAATACGCTGCAATGCGTTGGTGCGTAGTGCTTGTGTGTAAACTGAACCCTTGAATGCTTGCTGAATTGGTTTCCTAGTTTTAACCCGGTTGTAGTTGATGAATCGCATTTTAGAGAAACGTTTTCGTCTGTATGGGAAGATGCTTCGAAATCACTTGATATCCAAGGATGGGTACGAGTAGTTGTTGTACGACGCTGGGGAAAAGCACCCAAAATGTTCAAGCTGCTGCCTATATGACAAAGCCTTGGCCGTTGACAGGTTGTTTTCGTCTTCAGATATTGGAAGCTGTTTTGTGTTCCTTTGGGTTGAAGAGCGCTTCAACTGCATTTCCTATATAGCGCCCCTGAAATATTGCGAGTCACTATACGATACGTCAAAGAAAATTTGGCGGCAGAATCTGTATTCTGATCGAATTTGGAGCGTAGACGGAAAAGCTGGATAGACGCTGGTAACGTCTTGGGCCACGGACACAACTCCTCACACTGACGCGTAACCCATGTCTGCCCAACCTGACCTTCAGGGCTCATGTTACAGCAGTTACTATATGGAATGCGGGACCATTGGCTACAGTTGTGCCGGGATCCAAGTAAAATAGAGAAGGTGATGAAAAAGTCGAGAAGCTCCAAAGGAAGCAGAAGAGCTGTTGTAGGCTCTGTTCAGCACCAAATGTAAGCAGATGGAGCCACATGAAAGGAATGCACCTGGTCATCATCCACAATTTTTGTCAGAATTTGAAGAGTGCTTAACAATAATAAACCATCTGAGCATGCCGAACTACATCATTGGAGATTTATCAATATATTTATTATCGATTTATTTATCAATTCCAAATTATCATTTTGCAGACTCATTTTTCATGTCTATGTGCTCTCATGGTTTTCTTCCTCTAATATCAAAGGCAACTCGTGTATGTGATTCATCATGCACATTAATTGACAATATTTTATGTAATGATGTATCAAAAATACAACTGTCTGGCATCATTAAATCTGATTTCTCTGATCACTTCTCTATTTTTACAACATCATAATTTACAGTTCAAAAACCAATCAATGCAAAAAGAACAAAAACTGCATTTGACTTTCACAAAATGGACAGCCTGAGGGATCATCTGACCAATGAACCTCAAGGAATTTTTGATGAAAATGATCCTGAAGAGGCATGCAGCAGCTTAAATAATACATACAAAAGTGGGATTGATAAACTTACATATACTCAAGTCTTATCAAGAAAAACAGCCTCCATAAAACCATGGATTTCACCTGCAATACGATGTTCAATCAATCAAAAGAAAATATTATTTAATCACAAACTTAAATATCAAACTGCTGAAAGCTAGAAAAAATAAAACAGGTATAAAAATACAATGATTGCAATAATTAGAAAGGCAAAAATACTTCATTATGAGGCTGAATTTGACAAACATCAAAATAATCCAAAAGAGACATGGAAAATGCTTCACCAGATACTCAAGCAAACTCCTTCCAAACATAATATCCGTGAAAAAATGAACACAGATACAGACATCACTCTAGAAAATGATGCAGCTATAGCTGAAGGATTCAATAAATACTTCACAGAATTGCACCAAAATTGAGAGAACAGATTCCTCAAAACAACACCAATGCTTTAGAATACATACATACGTACCCAGATATATCAATGGCACTATTAACAGTAACAGAAAACAATTTAGATACAGTGATTGCTTCCTTAAAAAAATGTTGGGTCAGGAATTGATGGAATAAATTCTAGGATATTTAAACAATCATATAGGTCAATATTACGACACTTAACCCATGTCATTAACCTATGCCTGAATAGTGGGATCTTCCCCAAGCCACTTAAAATAGCTGTTGTCAAACCCATCTACAAAAAAGGTGACCCAGCAACATTGTGTAATTACCGACCAACTAGTATTCTTCCATATATTTCAAAATATGAGAAAAGATCATCTACAATCAACTCTTGGAACATTTCACACTACACAACCTACTTTCTGATAAACAATTTGGTTTCAGAAAAGGTATGTCCACATATATGCCTCTTCTCTTAATACAGAACTTGATCACCAAATGGTTTGAAAATAATGAATATGTTGTCGGAATTTACCTTGATTTGAGAAATGCATTTGATACTGTGGACAGGGAAATATTATGTGCAAAATTGGAAAAATATGGTGTGAAGGGAAATGCAATTAAAATGTTACAGTCATATCTATCAGGAAGAACTCAAGCTACCACAATCAATAGCATCACCGCTGCTTTCAGAAAAATTGAAATGGGTGTCACACAGGGCTCAATTCTAGGCCCCCTTACTCTATATAGGCCCCTTACTCTATATAATATAGCGCTGTATAACCAATGCAGTTGATGCGCCCAAAAACCCAAATAACTAACTAACTAACTATATAATATACATAAATGATCTTGCAAATTTGGATGTAGAATGTCAGACATTTCTATATGCTGATGACACGGCTATTTTTTTTTTCAAAAGCACTGACCCTAAAGAGCTTCCAAACAAAATAAAAATTCCTTGCCAACAATTTCACAATGGCTGCATTCAAATCTTTTCTCATTAAATGAAACCAAAACTGTATACCAATTGTATAACAATCACAAAACGAATATTGATATTGAGATCAAATTTAATGGGATTGCTATTTTGCATCAAAATCCAGTGAAGTACCTTGGTGTATACATAGATGAAAATTTGAAATTTGCATCCCATATCAGCAGTGTCTCAAACGTAATAAGTCGTAACATAGGAATGCTATCAAAAACAAAATATCTCCTAAGCAAAAATCACCTCTTAAAATTGTATAATGCATTAATTCTCCCATACATAAATTATTGCTGTTTTCTCTGGGGTACAAACTATGCTAATCAGACACAAAAATTATCCTTGCTTCAGAAAAGAATGATTCGCATTATTGAGGGTGTATTTCCCCCTCAAAGTGCAAACCCTATCTTTAAGAAATACAAAATTTTAAAAGTCCAAGACATAGCAAAACTTCAGATGTTGCTTATTATGCAAAAAATCATTTATAATCAGCTGCCTCATTCTATTAGACCCCTTTTCACGGTATCTCTGAATACCCCATATTCCACAAGGTTACAAGACCACTTCCAACACTGCTATTCAAACAAAAATTATCGTCTCTTCACCATTTAATGTTTTGGACCTAAGCTTTGGAATATTATCATAGCAAAACATTTTCTGCATACAGAGATACCAAATTCACAGATTGTTCTAAAAATCACATAAAGACATACTTCTTGAGCAAATACTAAAGACTTATGCATTCAGTCTGTCTGTTGAATATCAGGGGAATACACATATGTATGTATGCATGTGTGTGTGTATTGTGTGTGTGTGTGTGTGTGTGTGTGTGTGTGCGTGTGCGTGTGCGTGTGTGTGCGTGTGCGTGTGCGCGTGCGCGTGCGCGTGCGTGTGCGTGTGCGTGTGCTTAACCATATATAGAAGCTGAAAAACACCCAACCATAGTTCCCCCCACATTCCACCCAGCAACAAGCTTATGCTTAGCTGGATGGAGTTGTGGGAGCAGCCTAAGTAAAAAAAATGCATTTCAAATCAGGAGTGCTCACTACCATCTCGTCACAACCAGCTACTAACATTATAGTTTAGGCCTTAACTTCTTTTTGGGATGGATCTAGGGCCAGTCATATGCCTCCTTTGGGTATGATTACAAGGTTCTACTACCAACAGGGTAGTAGAACACTGGAACCAGCCGCCAGGAACCATTGTCAGTAGCAACACACTGAACCTCTTTAAAAACGGCATAGACAATCATTATAAGAATATGGGGATTGTTTTTCTGTATTCCAGGGAGGGTTGATCGACAGGGAGGAGTCGGGAGTTGGGAGGAGTTTTCAATTGTTGAGTGTGTTATGCAATAGCAAGTGAGTCTCTTATTAAGTCTAAACGCTTTATAACTTTATATAGGGTGTACCTAGCAGTGGATTCAGCACCTTCCTTCGGGATGTGATACTGATGAGATTGTCTATGGTAGCACAATGGGTATGATGGGAGGAGTTTGTAATTGTTGAGTGTATTATGCAATAGCAAGTGAGTCTCTTATTAAGTCTGAACGCTTTATGAATGTGTGTGGGATGTGCCTAGCAGTGGATTCGGCACCTTCCTTCGGGATGTGATGCTGATGAGATTGTCTATGGTGGCACGATGGGTATGATGGGAGGAGCTTGTGATTGTTAAGGGTGTTATGCGGTAGCAAGTGAGTGGTGCTAGATAGGCTGGGATATATAGCTTCCTAGGAACTTGGGATAAGGGATTGATTGGGGTGGGAGTATGTACATTTCTAGTACCTTTTCTAGATAGGCTTAACCCAGATGGGCCCCTGTGGCTCTTATTAAGCCTTAATACTTTATTACTTTATTTATGACTACTTACAGCATTCTTTATTGCTAGTTTTATTGCTCTAACACTGGGTGCTTTTATGCTCGTTTATGTTTATGCTCGTTTATGTTCGTTAATGCTCGTTTATGCGCTTTTATGCTCTTTTATGCTCGTTTATTCCATCTCTTAGCTGAGAGTGCCGCGACTTTACTGTTTATTTTATGGCGTTAACGTAAGGTGCTTGTAGTCGTTGGGTAAGGGGAGGGGGCACTCCTGGTCACGTGATCTTGGGTGGCGGACCGTAAAAAATGATTATTTAAAAAGAAAAAAGAAAAAAAAGGAATACCTTGGTCAACCCACTTCCGACTCTACTCCCCAGCTCAAAGCTGAAATCGTTTGGATGCAATGTGCGATATTCCTACGAAGCACCCCATTCATTTGAGCCGCTTAGGTGTTGCCGTTGAGTCTGGTAATATGCAACACCTAGTTTGTCAGTTCCAGCGGCGTGTGTATGTCTTGCGGTTTTCCTATGCTGCCATATTAGTTAAAGTCAATTTGAGTACTGATCAGCTAGCCAAAGAATTGCACAACTTATATGTGGAATGGTTTATATATCAATATGTAATAGCCATCTACTATGCATTCCAAGTCCTTTGACGCCCTGTTCTATTTTATGTTTTGTTTTGGTAGCTTTTGACAGAAACAACTCCCGTAAATGTTGTTTTGGCAATGGGCATTTCAGACACACCCAGATCTTTTAGCATTGGGATTAATCAATGTTGTCGGACTAATAAATGTACTAGTCATTGACTCACAGTGCTAAAAAGTGCGACCGAATCGCTATCGTAGCAGAGACCAGAAGTTACTTCAGAATGGAGTTCCGCCCATGTTTCCCCTGCAGCTGCATGCCCGGCAGCAATGTCAGTGCTTGAACTTCTCATGGCCAAAATGCCTGATGCAAAGTGTAAATTGTTGAAAGTTATACCAAAAAAGAGCGTCACAGGGTTTCAAATTCAAGGTAGCTCTCATTTATTGCATCATCCATACGCATCCGTGTGTATGCAGACATATACCGCCAATTTGTGTGTTGTTCTTCGGTTCAGGTCACTGCGGCTTGAAAGCCGGCCGACGACAGGGCAGACAGTGCCAATTTCTTTCGTGAAATAAGTTCAACAAGTTTGCTGCAAGTTCAATGAAATGAGCGCGGATGACTAATAAACAGGACACGCCTGAGCCAGACTTGCTGCTGAACGCACTTGCCATATCGATCATGATCAGCCGGAGGACATGCAGCTGCTGACATGCAGCTGCTGACATACAGCTGCTGACATGCAGCTGCTGACATGCAGCTGCTGACGCTGGGCAGCTGTCAGCAGTTGGCCAGACTCAGATGGAGCGCAGCTGGCTGAAGGGCGCATCCTCGCTGGGCAGGGGTAGCACTGAGAGGGCAGCGGGCGGCAGCTGGCCAGACTCAGATGGAACGCAGCTGGCTGAAGGGCACGCCCGCCGGGCAGGGGTAGCACTGAGAGGGCAGCGGGCGGCAGCTGGCCAGACTCAGATGGAGCGCAGCTGGCTGAAGGGTACGCCCGCCGGGCAGGGGTAGCACTGAGAGGGCAGCGGGCGGCAGCTGGCCAGACTCAGATGGAGCGCAGCTGGCTTAAGGGCATGCCCGCCGGGCAGGGGTAGCACTGAGAGGGCAGCGGGCGGCAGCTGGCCAGACTCAGATGGAGCGCAGCTGGCTGAAGGGCACGCCCGCCGGGCAGGGGTAGCACTGAGAGGGCAGCGGGCGGCAGCTGGCCAGACTCAGATGGAGCGCAGCTGGCTGAAGGGTACGCCCGCCGGGCAGGGGTAGCACTGAGAGGGCAGCGGGCGGCAGCTGGCCAGACTCAGATGGAGCGCAGCTGGCTGAAGGGCACGCCCGCCGGGCAGGGGTAGCACTGAGAGGGCAGCGGGCGGCAGCTGACGTGCTGCTCGCCGTTAGCCGGCTGCCCGCTCAGCAGCTCCGCCATGAACGCGATGTAGGTGATGGCCAGACGCAGCGTCTCGATTCTGGAGAGCCGCTTCTCGTAAGCGAACGTGGGCACCTGTCGGCCAGCGATCACGCAGTCAGAACAGTGGCGTCACGACGCCGTCAGAACAGTCCCAGGCCATGTCCACACCTACGCGCAGGTCTACACGTGGCGACAAAGACCCAGTCATTGGCATCCGAAGGTCTGACGATCAGGCCGTCGTTACCTCTTACGGCGGCTCACACACACACGCTCCGCCAGTTTCCCGTACATGCACGAGGGTTGAACTGCTCGGTGTCGACGTTGGTTGGTAATACATCAGCAGCAGTTCCCGCAAGCAACATCACACAGAAACGTGCTTATTCCGCAAGGTCTTCGGACTCTAATACACAGGCCACATGAGCCATACAACGCAGCACGTCACACGGCATCCGTCCAGCAAAGTCAGCAGCAGACAACGAGCACGCTGAGAGGGGCAGTACCTTGCGCCTGAGGCGGTCGAACGCTTCGTTCAGGCTGAGCATGCGCCTACGCTCGCGGATGTTGGCGGCTCGACGCTGGGACAGCGACGCCACGCGTCGGCGGAGCTTCTTCGAAGGCGATGGCTGCAACGGGCCCGACCTGGGTACGACACTGAGGCTGGTATCAGTCAGGTCAGGGCGGTCAGGTCAAGGGCGACTGGTGATTAATGACTGATGAATGGAATGAGGGCATGGCAGTTCATGAAGTCGCTTTAATCAGGACGATAAAGGGCCCCGGCGCACCAGCCATGGCTACCTGGGTCAGAGGTGTGCTAGGCGGAAGTACCAGCGCCAATGGTGTACCAAGCGGGACTACCCGCGTTAGTGGTGTATCCGGACAAGATTTGTCCGGATCAGAGCTGTACCTGGCGGGATTGACCGCGTCAGAGGGGTACCCGGCAGAATTGGTCCGGGTCAGAGGTGTACCGGGTGAGATTGCCAGCGTCAGAGGGGTACCGGGCAGAATTGGTCCGGGTCAGAGGTGTACCGGGTGAGATTGCCAGCGTCAGAGGGGTACCCGGCAGAATTGGTCCGGGTCAGAGGTGTACCGGGTGAGATTGCCAGCGTCAGAGGGGTACCCGGAAGAATTGGTCCGGGTCAGAGGTGTACCGGGTGAGATTGCCAGCGTCAGATGGGTACCCGGCAGAATTGGTCCGGGTCAGAGGTGTGCCAAGCGAGATTAGCCGGGGTCATAGGTGTACCAGGCGGGACTACCCGGGTCAGAAGTGTACTGGACGTGATTACCCGGGTCATAGTTGTACCAGAAGAGATTGCCCGGGACCGAAGCACGAGAGGGGGTTCCAAAAACTGGTTTTAGAATGTCGCATTGAAGCGCGTCTTTTTGAACTGAAATACATCTTTAAGTGTGGGAGGACTTTTATCCTCACTCTAAAATTATTTTTATCCAGTTTCAACATTTGTGTTCGTATATTTCCCCGAAGTATTCCTTAAAAGCCATAGAAACGATGACACGGCTAACAGTGTAGTTATTCCACCAACACGAGGAGCTCTATATTTTCTGAAACATAGGGATCGCGTTTGTTTTCGAGCGGAAGACAGGCATCAATTCACTGAGTGCGACCCTTTCCCTGACAAAGCCGACCCTTTTCTCCCAGTCGCACATCGACTTTGCGGCTTCATTCACTTGCTTCACAGCCCTTCAATTGCTTTCGTCCCTTCCTTTCTTTAGGAGTCGTCTTCGCCTTCCTGATTTGCTCGACGGCACACTGTCTGCGGCCTCAGACAAGCATACTGAGAGATGCGAAGGAGTTCAGCATGATCCCATCAGATCTCAGATCTAATGTCGGGGCGACTGCCACTCTGACTGCGTGATCTTGCGCTCTGTAGAACCCGATGAGCGTGAGAAGGCAGCGAATTATATGTGCTGCTTGGTGTTGAATCTTGATCTTAAATAGGACGGAAATATACCTGAACCATCCACGTGGTGATCAAGTGAAGAGTCTGCTGTTCATCCAGGTCGTGGTCGGCAGACATGTAGAGGAAGAGAAGCGTCTGACCTGTGGTGAGCCACCTGGGGTGTAGGAGGTTGCCGGCTGATTTGGGGCCAGATCTGGGGCCAGCTGACCTGCCTCAACAGCCTGAACCAGTCTGTAGCACATATTGCTCTCGGTGCTCATCTTCTGGAGTCGGGTCCTCGAGCAAGGAGACGATTAGTTTAAGCTGGATAATGATCTGGAGCGTTTGCAGCCTGCTCGCGCTGTCGACTCTACTTGAAATCTTACCCAAAGGATCAGTCCAGCCCTCGGCTGCTGATGTTGGACAGCGCAGACTGACAACCAAGTGCCTGTGTTAATGTGGAGCGACACATCACAGCAAGACATCGCCACCTCAGCATTTGTTCAAGATGCGCCAGCATCCCACCCTTGCACACATACATGCAGAGAGTAGTGTCTCCTCTTTCACGGCCAGTAACTGGTCGATGGCATGTAGTTCCAGCCAGGCATACAAGGCCTTGGCTTGTTACTTCCCGGATGTCCTCCTTTCTCCGCAGGTGAGGGGGTGAAGTGGATATGTAAATTCCCGTCAGTTCCTGGGTGACCTTGATGTGCTCCTCAGACCCTACACCTTGGAGTACTTGCTTGTCGCGGAGTTACACCGGCATCAGTGTCGAATCCTTCCTCCCATCAGCAAACAGGCCAGTCACTGGACTGTCTCTGAAATCATTTTCAGCTTTCCTTACAGCTTCTGTCACCTTCTTCATCGCTTCTTGTTCTAATTTTCTAATTTTGCCAGGTACTTTTGATCTTCAGCCAAAGCTCCTTCCTGAGGTGGAAAACCTGCCACTTGGCTACTGGCGTAGGTGACAGATATCGCAAAATCCACCACAGTGATGGTGACAGCTTACGGTATTGAATTAACATTGAGTAAGAATTATGTATGGCTGTTCTGCGTACTACCATACCCAGTCAATTTGTTTTCATGATCATCCATGTATTTTACGTACTCCTCATGTTATTTCCGTAGAAAATGCATGTCAAGAGTATCCAAACAAATTGGTGGTGGTGATCGAGACGTGCCATGCCGAATTGAAATCTAGATATCGAGCACTGTCTATTAGTTTGATCTCTGAGCCAAACCAAGTCGATCATAGGCAGCTAGAAACATATTATGTAGGCGAAAGTGATGTGAGCTCGAGCATAATTGCCATCACCTCCATAGCAGGGAACTCCAGACTCTCTGCACCGAGTACCTAACAGGACACTTGCACACGGTATTGTCAAGCAATTAATGCAGCTTCTGAGCTCAGATGTCATTTGTCTTTTGGCTTTCGTGGTTATGACTTATGACTTCTGGAAAATTGGAGGGTTAAATATTATTTCCTTGGCGAAGTTGGACGAAAACATGTTCCATGATCCTAAAAACATCACGAAAACATGTTTCTAAACGCATTATAACTTTATATAGGGTGTACCTAGCAGTGGATTCAGCACCTTCCTTCGGGATGTGATACTGATGAGATTGTCTATGGTAGCACAATGGGAGTGTGTTATGCAATAGCAAGTGAATTGGTGCTAGATAGGCTGCGATATATAGCTTCCTAGGAACTTGAGGCAAGGGATTGATTGGGGTCAGAGTATGTACATTTCTAGTACCTTTTCCAGATAGGCTTAACCTAGATGGGTCCCTGTGGCTCTTATTAAGCCTTAACACTTTATGACTTTATGATGTATTTATCCTCTTTTCCAGGTCTTCCACGTGACCACAGTCGAGGTACACACCGAGGTACCAACTGAGATACAAACTGAAGAACAAACTGACATCCTTGACATAAGTACACTTAATGCAGTTGCCACCTTCAGTTAGAATCTCCTCTTCCGGTATGCGGAGACTTCTTCTCAGCGCATCCCTTACTGTTGGAACTTCTTAAGTAAGAATTTCCGCAGGTTCTCCTAGAAAAGCATTAAGCTTAGTCCTGGAAGTTTGCATAGTTTTCTTTACTTCGATTCAATGTTCAATGTTCAATGTTCAATGTCAATGCTTAACGTTCGATACAAATGCTCAAGACATAAAGATTAATACTTGGACAAGATTCCCCACGTCTTCGAAGGGAGCAGCAAAACAACAAGTCACAAAAGCAACCAAAGAGGCATATTAAAAGGCCTTCAATTGGTATGTTCGTAGCAATGCATTGCCAACAACATCCGCCCATGGGAGCTTCATGTTTCATTTGGCAGGGTTTGACAAGCATTAGAGCCAGAGGTGCTCAAGGTGTACTTAAATGTCTACGATTATCCGCTCATGCCTACGTCGACGCCATCCTAGTCATCAGCGCCACCCTGGTAACTCGCAAAATGCAGAACTATTCCACTAGTCGGTTGTGTTTTATGTTCGATAGTGCCATCAGGTATCCTCCTGACTCTACCCAAAATACGTTTAGCTGAGCGGTTAGCAGAAACTAAGAGTCCCCTCCAAAGGAGCTACGGCCAGCGCGATCAGTGCCTTGCAGGGTATCACAATTCACAATAATCCATCCGACATATCCGACAGATAGGTAAGCGAGTCCTGATAATAACCACTATCACAGGCGGAGGTTCAGTTGCTAAATAGTAAATGATCACCACCGACCATCAAAATGATTGCTCCTATATCTACTGATCGCGAATTGGATAACCGATTAGCAGCGTTGAAAACAGAGAAGAATTCCGCAGTGGCTTAATGACTTCGACTTTGTGGTCGCTGGGCGTGTGAGCTTGGTCCACATGTGTTTGTTCGTCTGCGCTCATCACTGACCTGTGCGGGATCATGCAGGAGGCGAGTCGGGGCTGTGAGCTCCACAGGTCGTGCAGGCCGATCAGCTCCTGCTGGTCCCAGCCGTAGCCACCGTACAGGCCGTGGCCGTAGTCGGTGTTGGTGAGGTCCCACAGCTGGCTGCACTCGGCCGGGTAAGCCGGCAGTCGCCCGTACATCAGCGGCGGCCCCATGCTCGCCCTGAAGTCGCCACGTGCCACGCCGGCTAGCAGATTTTGGCGTAGGCCACTGAAGATCGCTGAAGGTCGCAGAATGTCGCAACAGGTCAGCGCCGAGTACTGCAGGGCGCCACAGATGATGTACGATGGAAGTAGATCACTTGCAGTCTATCTCAAGCCACTGGAAGTCTTCTCACACTGCCGTACATCAGACACGTCGTTGCTGCGGGTGTGCGCATGACTGCGGCCTACAGATGTCTCGGCAAGTCTACGCCGGTCGCGGTCCACGGAGTGGACAGTTGACAGTTCAGCAGAGTGGCCTCATCTCGACCCGAATGCTTCGGCACGGCCTGGGGCTCTCTGGCGCGATATTGAGGGGTGCGTAATCTACACTTCCCTCTCTGCTCAAGCCCCTCCTGCGTCGACAACCGCTCCCGCCTGGCCGGCTTCTCACCGCTGTCTGCATCGTTCTGAACACTGACATTTCCGCCAGATTTAATATCAACTTATTAAATGTTCATCAGAACTGCCGACCCGACTTTATTAGCTCCATAAAGCTGACGCCATATTGTTTTCCGGGCGGACCGCGGCCGGCTGTTCGTTTTTGGCGGTGTTTAATATTAGCGGCGCCAATTGCATTGTTCGACGAGGGGTCTGATTCCATTGTTCTGGTTGCACACGTTTCAGTGTTCCGGACACGCGATTTTGCGTGAAATTGACGCAAAGTATACGGTAGCGGAAGTATTTTCCGACGAAAAGCGGCACGTCGTCAACCAGTAGCCTTCGCGGCTGGATATTAGTTCTTGGGTGATACATGGACGGACCTCCAGATGGCGTCCAGCCCACACCGCTGGCTCTCAGTAGCAGTTTTCACGCCCGGAGCACGTTTGGAGATTTGTATTCTTTTGTGGCACAGGGGAGCTTCCTTTTTCAAGAGCGTCCTTAAGCTTGCATGGGGAGCACCTCTACTAAGTTGAAGCCTTATCGTATGTAAAAACAGCTTCAATCTATTTTGCAATTGACCACTTATGGTTTCGGTGAGGTGGGACTCGGGGAACGGAGCAAAAATATGCGATATGCACCAGAGCTCGTCAGCCTAACATGAGATCACTCAACTTGACAACAATCATGGGCCCAACAACAAGACAGTAGTAGTATGCTTTATTTAACAGAGAGCGAACTATGTTTTACGAGACGTGTTAGGCATCGGCATATTCGACATAGAGTAGGTACCTATAAGATCTCTATGAATTCACGATCACACTCGAAAAGGTAAGCTTCTGTAAGTTGGCCACACTTGGTCATTACAACAGCAACTGTGCCGCACTTGTGTAATGTAGACCGTCGTGGCGATTTTGTGATGCAATTATCAATTGTCTTATCCATGTGATAATACTAGCACTGACGCATCCAAGTGGGTGTATTCTGATATATTCATTTCCCATCGCATCACAAACAAATGAAGTTAGACCGGTACTGTGTTTTTAATGAGTAGCAAACCAGCTTCTTCAAGCAGATACTGCTGTTGCGTACTTTTTGGGACTACGGAATATTGCTATTTTAAAGAAATGTAGTCAGAATTCTTTCTAGATGCCTTCATGGACCATGACTCCATTGCTAAGCAGAGCTTGTTGCGTGAACCCTGGCCCCATCACCCGATCTATGAATTGCAGTTCAACGGCATAATTTTGACCGAAAGCTTAATGTGCCGTCAATGCACCGACGCGGCCGCCCGGTAGCTCGTCCCCGGCCTTATCGGGTCAGTTGCCAATTGACCCTTCCAGCCGGGGACTAAATGCGAGCGCGTGAAGCGACGCGAACCCTGTCTTGCCAGGACAGGGGAGACCTGTGCAGGCCAGCGCTCTAATCAACTGAGCTACCGGGGCGGCAAATGTAAAAAGAAGAAGAAATTCGTCCGTTTATCCGCTTATTATGTAAAAAAATACGCAATATCTGTCCATTTTTAGCTACCCATGGGTATTCTTTTGTATACTTTTCAGGGAACAAGTGCCTCCTCAATGTTGGTTTTGACCCCCTCCATCCCCCCTAATGTTTTACACTTTTAACATGGGACTCTATGGAGCTTGTCTCCAATCCATTTGAACCCATTCATTGCCTCCATGCATTGTGCTCCCCCCAAATAATGTTTAGAATTAAACGCCCCTGCAGCTACCTAAAACTGTTTGGTCCCACATTAACCGGTTGACTCCTCAAAATATACATTTTTACTTTGTTGTTTTTCCAATGCATACCTTCGAAAAAAGAAGCTCTACGCATGTCAGTTATATTCTTGGAAGCTTCTGTTGATGGTGAAATCAGGCATCCCTTGATGGTTACATAAATGCTTTAAATGAAATGAAAAGAGATGACACGACTGGGTATCACACTCAAGGCATTCATTTCCAGAGGATCTGGGTGACCGAATGGTCCTTAGGCATTAGCTTCCTCATACCTCCAAAAGTTTGAGGAAATATAAAGGTTTATTGTGATTAGTGACTCGCTTTATTTTAACATAATGCAATGGCGTTATTTTAAATGCACTCTCGGTGACATGCTGAAGTTCGAAGTTGTTTTGCGATTGCATTCCTTCATTGGTGTTCCATAGGGTCTATAAATCCTCGAACAGCCAAGCTATTTTGCCGTCCCAAACTGATCGGCTGAATTCAGCCCTGACAATCGATCACAGTCTCAAATTAATTGACAGTTACTACCAGCAAAACGCACGTGGCAGATAGCTTTTAACCTGTACTCACATTTTTCAAAGTGTTGCATTCATAAGTACCGGAATATGTAGGCTAATGATTGCAGTTTGTGCATGGTCCTGACTGTTAGGGCAGCTGCAGCCAATAATTTATTGGCGCACATCATGTAAATCAATAATGGAAATGATAGTAATATAATGCGATGCTTCGATGCATCCTGTTCTATTTGATTTATCATTTTATTTGATATGTATTCATGATTACCTTGTGCAAGTAAATTTGTCATACCTCATCGTTGTCAGAAGTTCGAACTATTATAGCTATCAGAGCGAAACTATCGTATGATAGTGGCACCGGAATTTGCGCAATGACTGATACAGCAGCTACTCATATAAGTGATGACATCGATAAACCAAATACAAATCTAACAGCTTCACCATTAACATCAACATCTAATGGCGATGTGTTTGCGTCCCAAGTTGATCAGCGTGCAAATCAAGCTACAAGCTCACATGATCAAAATGTGCCAAAGAGTAATGACAATATGAAACGTGAACCAGTCTCAGCTAGCGCTTCCAGTAGTGATACGCATGGTGAAGGTTCTGCAAGCTTACGGTCGGCACCCCTGCCCGATGGAAACGACAGTGGCGAATTGAAACACGATTCGTCCCCTCAGCTGGGGTCTTCCAACGACGGCTCTCCATCAGATGATCCAGCAGTCAACAGTGTGCCCGAGGAGCCGGTTGGAAACACGTCCACCCCTTCAGTACCAAAGAAAGCAAGCACAAACAGCATTTCAACAAGCAGCAAAGCAGGCAGCTCAACCGGTATTGTCGCCGACGGTACCGGTATTGTGACCGACGGTACCGGCACTGTCGCCGACGGTACCGGCATTGTCGCTGACGGTACCGGCACTGTCGCCGACGGTACCGGCACTGTCGCCGACGGTACCGGCACTGTCGCCGACGGTACCGGCACTGTCGCCGACGGTACCGACACTGTCGCCGACGGTACCGGCACTGTCGCCGACGGTACCGGCACTGTCGCCGACGGTACCGACACTGTCGCCGACGGTACCGGCATTGTCGCCGACGGTACCGGCACTGTCGCCGACGGTACCGGCATTGTCGCCGACGGTACCGGCACTGTCGCCGACGGTACCGGCACTGTCGCCGACGGTACCGGCACTGTCGCCGACGGTACCGGCACTATCGCCGACGGTACCGGCACTGTCGCCGACGGTACCGGCACTGTCGCCGACGCGCCTAGCGGCGGCAAGCGAGATGACCGATCCGGGCCTGTGCCGGTGAGCAACACTCGGAAGACGCCTTCCGACGTTCGCACATTATTTGTGAAGCAGGAAGGCAAAGTTGACAACTCCAGCCTAACGGAACGCATCTACGCCGAACAAATTAGAACAGGCAAGCATAAACAGCTAATCAGCATTGCAGTGGACAAATACGGCAAGAAGACCATGGTTCGCCCTGGAGAAGTGCCTGCTTGCCATACCATCGACATCAGTCTAGGCGGGAAAAAGGTAAATATATCCACCATTGTGATGCATCTGCATCTGGTGTGATGCATCTGCATCTGCATCTGCACTCGGTAGCTCGGGGTCAAAGGGCGTCGCCACCGCTGAAGTCCCTGGGGTCCGGAACACACCTGGGATATGGGACGGCCATGGCCTTACTCCTCTGTCATAGCAATCGTTCCTGCACCCCTGGGGTTGGACGCCACCTGGCAACTGAACGCGGTGGCACCCCGGTACCGTGCAGATTAAGCCAGACTGGCTGACTGTCGCTAGCTTACCCCATGACGCTCCACTTGCCACTGGTAGTTTTCGTGCTCTCGTATATTGTTCTCTCTGGGCCACCTACGCCTATGAATATACAAGCCATATACTAAACAAGCAAAATGAATTGTACTGTTGTTGCATATCGCAGGATCAGTCGCTAGAGAATTAGACTCCTGTCGACGACAAGCAGTCGCTCCGCACACAATCTCACCAACTGATAAAGCTCATCTTGCTGTTAATCATTTATGCTCCTCTTCTTCGATGACACAGAGTTACCAGAGACCGGGATAAATAAATAAATAAATTAATATACATATATATATATATATATATATATATATATATATATATATATATATATATATATATATATATTATATATATTGTGTGTGTGTGTGTGTGTGTGTGTGTGTGCGTGTGTGTATGGATGAATGAATGGCGTTACGATAGTCATGGACAGGCGTCATTTAAGATTACGAGTGCATCTTACCAGCGCCATTGACTCATATCGACAATCGGAAATAATTTGACATATACATGCATGCGATTGATGTCATTTGCGGCATGGATACGTACTCACCACCAGCTTCGTGTTGTTGCTGCCAGCGTCGAGAAGTTCTGTCTACTGTGGAACTGGACAAAACTAGAAACACTGCAGGGCGACACTTGGTTGTCTGCAGTTCAGCTTGCAGTAGGACAGTGTAGTTTCCAGGACGACGCTTGGTTGCCCAGTTCCGTTTACAGTATGACAGGGTAGTTTCCAGGACGACGCTTGGTTGCCCAGTTCCGTTTACAGTATGACAGGGTAGTTTCCATTGTTGCCCAGTTCCGTTTGCAGTATGACAGTGTAGTTTCCAGGACGACGCTTGGCTGCCCAGTTCCGTTTGCAGTATGACAGTGTAGTTTCCAGGACGACGCTTGGTTGCCCAGTTCCGTTTACAGTATGACAGGGTAGTTTCCAGGACGACGCTTGGTTGCCCAGTTCCGTTTACAGTATGACAGGGTAGTTTCCAGGACGACGCTTGGTTGCCCAGTTCCGTTTACAGTATGACAGGGTAGTTTCCAGGACGACGCTTGGTTGCCCAGTTCCGTTTGCAGTATGACAGTGTAGTTTCCAGGACGACGCTTGGTTGCCCAGTTCCGTTTACAGTATGACAGTGTAGTTTCCAGGCGGACGATTGGTTGCCCAGTTCCGTTTGGTGATGTGAGCTGTCGCCGGGTCTGTCCGTGTTTGGCTCACATTCGGTGGCAGTGAGCGCCGCGTTACCTGCGATGTTGGTAATATTCGGACTACAGTAATCGTCAGGCGCGCAGGTGGCACGCCGATCGGTTGCTCCTGCGATCATCGCGAGGTGGTTTCCTCCTAGACGCGCGAGGGGGTCAACTACTGCTGAACAGAAGTCGGAGCTTTGTACATGTCGGAGCTTTTTTGGGGCTCGTGAGATTTTAATGCTGCGGCCACGGTTTGAGCCGCAGCATCACCACCAGATCAAAGCGACTGGCTGCTCAGCGCCGGACGCCGAGGAAACGGCTAAAGCTTGCCTCGAAATAGTGAGGTGTGCTCCCCAACGGTCAAATGACCCGACCTGCTCTTGAGTGATACAAATATTGCAATCGCGAATTCGGATCCACGCATCGACAATACACGATTTACACGATATTACACGATATTACACGATATTTACACGATTCACCGTTGTTACATATTTACGGGGCTGTGTTTTCTGAAAGACTAAAACAAGCAGTGCATTGCTGGTAGTGTATGATGAGCAATTCTTCTGAACTTTCGGATATGAGGGTTTTCAATGTCAACTTTCAACGTATAACGTTAGATCAACACATTCGTTGACTTGTCTCAATGCCACTGGGGGAGGGGTGCAAAGTTGCTTTGGCCGCTAGTGAACGGGTACGATCTCGGTGAGAGTTGGGTTAGCAGCTTTGACCTTCATGTCTTGCCTCTCCTCGGTTTTCAACGGTCGATACTCGTCAGACGCAATGGCAATGCGGACATCGGGGATCTCCAGCAAAAGAAAGAAAACTGGTGGATTCCTGATGCAATTCAATAACTCTCAAATACGCGTCTGTGCTCAGCACACCGGATGCTCACTGGTGTATCCGCGAAGAATATAGTTGCAAGTCATGCGACTTTATATTCATAAAATGGTGTGCGAATGTTGCAAATGTTGTTGCTTTGCGATTTGTCATGTGTGACTTGCCCATTTCACGACAAATGGACAAGTGAAAAGGCCAAAATAACACCAAATAGTTCATATTTTGATGAAAACAATCATGTGGGGTTATCTGATGTGCCGAATCCAGCTGTGCCGTTTTTAGAAAGATCCGGCCAACAGTCAAGAAATTAGAGCTTCGATAATTTTTTAGATGTCACCTAACAAGGGTGTCTTTTAAAGTCCTTAACTAAATAAAGAATAATCTGAATTGTGCAAAAGTATATATCGGTGAACCCAGAATGACCCACTGCATCGTTTGGCTATTTCGAAATTTCCGTGTAGGGGATATTTGAAATTGTGACATCGTGACCTATGTCACATGACCTATTTTAACTTCCGGGACAGTCGCAATGCGATTTGAAAAAGTTGCAGAAATAAAGTTCGATATCTTATCTTTCGAAGCGAAATATAAAAATAGGGTTTCCTCCTAAAACTACATATCCGTTCAAAATTAGGCATGCATGGTTGATTTTGCGCTAGTTTATCGTGGCCTGTATGAATATGTGTTTAGAACAGGGCCTCCTCTAACATGTTAACTAGGTGGGTTGCGTTCCACCGTAAAAACCCGCCTGGTGGAGTAAAAACCCGCCTGGTGGAGTAAAAACCCGCCTGGTGGAGTAAAAACCCGCCTGGTGGAGTAAAAACCCGCCTGGTGGAGTACAAACCCGCCTGGTGGAGTAAGAACCCGCCTGGTGGAGTAAAAACCCGCCTAGTGGAGTAAAAACCCGCCTAGTGGAGTAAAAACCCGCCTGGTGGAGTAAAAACAAATTGCACCTAGTCAAAGGGAGCTTTAATGGAGAAAGCAACCAAAAACAAATCTTAGCATAGTTCCGGCAGCGGAAGTGACCTTTCCTTAGAACGGTGCATTTCATCACGAATAAAAATGGTAACCAGTTAGAAGCACTTATGCAGAGGTCAAAGCGACAAGGAAGGCTCAAATGTGAAATGTTTCGGTGAAAAAAAATCATGCTACAAAACCAGCAATTGGGTCCATTAATGGTGGTCTCACAAAAACATGAGCTTCTAGACTTTTACCCACCACACAGAGGAGCGGGGCGAAGCGAACTAGTCCGTATGACAAGAGTGACGAAGACTAGATATTCAATTGCAGTATTCTCTTCGATGTTGCTAATATGAAGAGAAAAATGAAGCAAGATATCTTTGTAAAGAAGGCAAGATGTGTAACGTGGTGGAATGTTGATCGGTTTTCCTCTCCATGCGACACCACCCCCTTTCCCACGGGCAAACGCTGCGGTTGCCCCCCCCCACTGAGAGGTTGTGGGGCCCCCAAGAATCGCGCCGGGGTTCAGACAAAAAATTGCGCCGGACTCCCTAAAAATCCGGCTGGAAACCACAAAATTCGCACCGGTTCCCTGAAAATCATACTGAGGGCTCAAAAAGTCGCGCGTGACCCTGATAATGTTGCCGGAGGCACCAAAACCGTACTGAGCCCCTGGAAATCACATTGCGGGCCCCCAAAATCGCTCAGCGGCCACTAAGAAGGACGCTGGAGCCCAAGATGTGGGACCGGGCCCCAAAAAGTCGCCCCGGGGCCCCTGAAAACCACGCTGAGAGCCTCAAAAGGTCGGGCCGGTGCCTCTGAAAATAGCGCTTGGAACCCAGAAAGTCTGACCAGGACACATGGAAATCACGTTGGATGTCAAGACGAGGCCGCTAAAACTCGCGCTAGTGATCCCAACAAACGACTCCGCTGCCCAAAAAATCGCACCGTGCCCTAGAAAAGTCGCATCCAAGACCTTGCGAATCACACTGGTAGCAGCTCACAAGGAGTGGGTTGCGGCCCCAAAAGTCGCAGCTTCCTCCCAAAAAAATCAATTCTCACCTGGAATGCCACTCTGCGGCCTCACAAATCGCGTCAATGACCCCCCCCCTCGCCAAATCGTGGGGACCCGGAAAAGAAACGTTCCGAGCCACATACAAACATCCTACTGAGAGCACGAATAATCGTACCGGGGCCAAAATTATCGCGCAGGAGCTAACAAAATATAGAACTCTCCCCCCCCCCCCCAAAATCACACCGCGGCTCCATCGAATCAACCCGAGCACCGGAATAGTAAGAACAGGTACCGAAAGGAAGTTCTCCGAATGGTCTTTCTACTCTGAAGGATGACATTGGTTGGACAAAATCGTTGAACAGCCGACGTGGCGTACCAAAGGGGGAAAATGCTTCCCATCCATCCTGATAGGGATGGGCTCCTACGAATCGTGCCGGGGTCCCCAAAAATCGCGCTGTTCCCCAAAGCATTCGCATTGGGTCCTCATAATTCGCGTAGGGGGCTCCAAATAAATGAAAAGGACCTCAGAAAACACGGGCCGGGGCCGGAAAATTTGGACCGTGGCCCGCTAAAGTCGCGCTAGGGCCCCAGCCAATTACAACGCGCTCCGCGAACTTCCGGCGAGCCTCCCCCCCCCAAAAAAAATATATTGCGCTCGGAACCCAAATTTTCCGTCGGTAGTCCAAACCATTCGTGTTGGGGCATCAAATATTCCCGTCGGGGCTCCAAGAAATTGGTGTCGAGGGCCCAAAATAAGCACAGCGTGGCCCAAAACATAGCATCGGGACCCGAAAAAGATAAAGCAGGAGCACTCCAAAATAAGGAGGGGTTCCCCCCTAAAAAATGTCCGAGCCAGTAAAATGGTTCTGGAGCTCCAGACAGAGCACCAGATGCCTGAAAGAATCACCTACGGCCCCGAAAAAAACGTACCAGAGCTTGAAAAATCAAGCCGGGACACAAAAATATGGCGCCGGGTGTACGAAAATAACCGGCAGAGACCTTGACTTGCAAACAAAATCGGAAGAGGTCCCCGAAAAATCGCGTCGAGCGCAGAAAACTGGCGTCAGGTCCCCAGAGCCACACGCCTGGGACCGAAAAATCGCGCAGGGAACGCCAAAGTCATGCTGGGGCCCGATAAATGTGTGTTAGAAGCCCCAAATAAACACAGCAGGACTCTAAGAGCACAACAGGGGGCCGAAAAGGCATCGGGTCCTCCAAAACGCACAGAGTCTCGCAAAAGCGGCAGAGCGATACAAAATGTATTGCATCCCGAAATATACCCATCGGGAGCTCTAAAAAAACCACAGAGGTGGCCATCAAATCACACCGGGGCCATGAGATCGCATAAGGGCTTCAAGCACATACTGGGGCTGGCATGAAGCGACATGGTCCTAAAAGAGAAACAAAGAGGCTGGACATTAAATAAATACATCGGAATGTTCCAAAACGTGCCGGAATCTAACAAAATACATCGGTGCACAAAAGAAGCAACAAAACCCTAACAAGAGCCAGGGTCTAAAAAATGTGCCGAGCGCCTAACAGAAATTGGCCGAGCCGAAAGATAGGGGGGGGGGGGCGCGCAGAAAGATGCTCTCCCAGCCGGTGGGCTAGCCTGTGACGCCATAACGCCAAGAAATCCCACCTAGTGAAAATTCATTCCAGGAGGCCCTGATTTAGAACGGTATATTACTGAAATACGAGGATTTTGACGTTCGAGGCAGGTGGTGGGATGACAATGTAAGTCATCTGATCTTGATTATTGTGCTGTACAAATGTTCTAACTCGTTGTGAGGTCAAGGGTTAAACACAATGGCAGACATGTCTCAAAATTGTGGTAGTAGATGATTTATGAGTTATGCCTCACCATGAATTACAAGGAGCGAAGCATCCGCAATATAGTAACCACATTCCGACAACCGAGAAACCATTCGAACAACCATTCATTGTCTCGCGAAAGCAAAAATCTGTGAATGTAGTGAAATATCAGGAAGGACACAAACAAGCAGTGGCACCGTGTTTGGATGCCCAGTACTCATTGCTCACTTTCGCTGACTGTGCTGCCTGTGAAGCGAGGAAACTTCTGAGGGTGTCGGACGCAGTCAAGGTGAAGGTAAAGCTATTTGATGAGTCGGACCAGATCAGCCGGATGTGTCTCGGCAAGACCGACCGTGACACGGTGCGACAGGTCGATGGAACCAAAAGTAGAGTTCAGACAAGGCTTGCTTTGTGAAATTTGTGTGAGATATATGATCTATACAAACAGAACTTTGAAAACCCTCGCACCGGCCTGTTAACCTTTGCTGCCCTTCGTCCGAACCATTGTGTCTTGGCAGGCGGCAGTGGGACGCACTCGGTGTGCATGTGCACTTATCATCAAAACCCAAAACTGCTCATATCCGCTCTCGGCCTTCTCGGTCTCAAATACCGTAACCTCCTCGATCACACTGTATGTGGCACGGAAAACCGTGATTGCATGATGCACAACTATGAGGACTGTTCTGGTAAAGACGGGACGATGAACTTTCTGAGGACTTATCCTCGCGGACAAATCAGGAGAAGAGTGTGAAGGTGATTTGGCCCCAGATAATGACATAGATTATGAGATTTGGTAAAAACAGTGGATGAGCACGCATCGCTGTGCACTAACAGAAATAGTCCAGATCAAAGAGGAAAGCATGCGATATTTGAACCAGCAAACCGTGAAGCTGACCAGACACCACTTTGTGGCTGACAAACAAGGTCAGCACTTCACCTACAGAAAGGCTACTGCCAAGGAGAGCGAATTGATTGTCTTGTACGATTTCGCTGAAAATTCTTCATTTATGGTGCAGGATGCAGCTAAAGGCTTCCACTGCAATTCGTCCCAGTGTACGGTGCACCCGTTTGTAATGTACTGGTGTCACTGGCGGATCTAGCCCACCGGTTTGGGGGGGGCAACTTTCGGTTTTCGGCGTCAGCCCCTCCCCTCCCCCTCCCCCAGTGGCGTACCTAGGAATTACATCAGGGGAGGGGTCGAACGGATTTGGAGGGTGCCCCTTCTCCCGCTATTTTTGGTTAAAAGCACCGAATTTCGACCACTATTTGGCAAAGGGGCCAATTTGAAGAATAAAAAAAAATTAACAACATAATTTACTGTGTAGGGGCCCCAGCCTACCTCCACCGTTTCTATGTTACCGGATTTGAGTTCTTGTTTACCAAAACGTTCACGTTCTCGTTCAACGTCTTGCACCACGTCAACGTTCGTGCACGTGTACACACTGGCGGATCCGATTTTGTCAACTCTTGCTGTAAGCAGAACTTAGAGCATGGAACCCTCGATGTGTGTTAGAATCTACTATGCTACCATACTGGCTTCCAAACAATTTTTTTTTTAAACTTTAAAATTGGAGATTCTTTCATCCAGACGCTATTTTTTAACCTCGGCAAAGGTTACTGCATTTTAATTTAGTTGACTTCTGTTCGTTTCGGGGGGCCAAAAGACACTAGGGTCCCCTTTTAAGAGCTTCGGGGGGCCATGGCCGGAATGGCCCCTTCCTGGATCCGCCAGTGTAAATACATACCTCCTCTTGCTATTCTTCTTGAAAAAATCAGTCAATGTAGCCTGTCTCTTCATCTTAGCAACCCCAACACCAACATACGAAACATGCTGCTCAACTGGGCTCAACTGGTCACTCGCACAAAACATCCTGTTCAAATTCCGCTTTCGAAATCTGGCTCACTGGGTCCGCTTGCCCGTTATTGGCTAAACAAGCTTCATGAACCTATCTGACGAAGGAATAATGAAACTGCTGATTTCGTCATTTCTTGCTGTAAGCAGAACTTCAACAGCATAGAACCCTCGATGTGTCAGAATCTACTATGCTACCATATTGTGCTTCCAAACAATTATAACAAAATACCTGTAAGATTGGAGATTATTTCACCCGGAAAGCTGTTTTTTAACCTCAGCAAAGGTTACTGCATTTTAATTCAGTTTACTTTTGTTGGCTTGGGGGGGGGGCGAAAGACACTATGCCCCCCCTTGAAGCGCTTGGGGGGGCATGGCCGGAATGCCCCCCCCCCTGGATCCGCCAGTGACTGGCGTGAGGACGAGGTACTGTGCCATCAGAGATATTGCTGTATCTCTGACGGCACCCAGTACAACACCGACAGGGTGCATGCGTTCCTGCAACGGTTTATCCCAGAAATTCGGACAGCAGTACCTTACATAAGAAATATATTTATTTCACAGGATGCGAATAAGCATGACTTCGTCAATGTATGTCACTATCAGACAGATTTTGGGGGTATCATGTGAGTGGCTTTTTTGTCATATCTCATGGCAATGGCGCTTGCGACGGCATCGGAGGCACAGCCAAGCATGCCGCGACTCAAGAGAGCCTCAAGCGCCCGCCTAACAACCAGATACTGACGGCGAAGAACATGTTGGAGCAGCTGTCGCACAAGCTTGTCAGCTGCATCAAGTTCATATTTGTATCAAAGCAGGAGCAAATGGGCGTCACATCCCACCTCACCGAGCGTTTCTCGAAATCCATCACGGTGAAGGGAACACAGGGATACCACAAGTTCGCATTGGGTTGGGATTCTGGGATTCTGGGAATCTTGGGTTCGCCTGAATTGGGATTCTGACAAGGTATGGGATGATCTGCAGATCTGTAGATCATTATATTGCGTTACATTATAATACTGTACTGCAACACATTATTGTATTGCATTGCATTTTGTAATACTGTTACTTGATTTTATTACACCGATGTAGCCGGCTCATGATCCAATGCGATTCATTTCACGCTCAGCATGTGTCAATGGATGTGTCCGCACCAAATTTATTCTCAAGCAGTTCAAGATGAATGCGATTACTCAGTCAATTACGTTCATCTTTTGGTTTCCAGAATGTGGGGTTTGAAACGCCAGAAGGTTGATATTACAGTGATCGGCGGTGATAAAAATCCTTCAGTGTTGTCGGTGAAATATGATCGTACATTTTTAATATGCTGACATTGAGGCAGAAATATATTACATACAGTGAAAACATTTATATTGCTTTTCTCCTTACAAGTTACGATCCAGAATTTCACAAATCACCCTTCGTCGCGTCTGAATTTCCAAAATAGCATTGTAATCGTCTCCAAGTTCAAACTAGGTCACGCTATCATAGGTAACAAGATCACGGTTTAAAGAATGCGTGAACAAAATTTCGAAATAGGAACAAGATGCAGTGGATCATGACGAGTTCAGCGATATATACCTTCGTGCAATTCGTGTTACTCTTCATTGAGTTCCAGGTCCACAGAGACTTAGGTAACCTTTCAAAAATGTCCGATGATATAACTCCTTAACCGTTGCTCTGATCTTTCCCAAAATTGCACAGCTGGATTATAGAGACAAACTAACACTATGTAAGTATTTTCATCGATATATATAGTGTAACCTCGCCCCTTCACTTGTCGATTTGTCGTGGAATGGGCCACCAACCACAATTCGGAGACATTTCTGCCATTTGTTTAACCCTTGATCTCACAACGAGCTAGAACGCTTGTACAACACAACACTCAACATCAGATGGCTAACATTCTCATCCCATCACGTACCACGAACATCAAAAGGCTTGTATTTCAGTAATATACTGTTCTAAACAAATATTAATACACGCCACGATAAACTACCGCAAAACAATCAAGCATGCTAATTTTGAACGGATATGTAGATTTTTACGGACAAACCCTATTTTTTATTTCTTACTTCGAAAGATAAGATATCGAACTTCATTTCTGCACTTTTTGAAATCGCATTGTGACTGCCCTTAGATCTTACGTCTAGTCTGTCCTTAGGTCTAGTCTGAGTGGCCTTGGTCAGTGGAGGTCACCCGAGGTAACCCGACGTCGAGAGAAGCCCGAACCCAATTCATATCCACTGTGATCGGATGGCTGTTGTGTAACACCATGTGCACGCATTCACGCATGAATGCATCGCTGACCAGCATTTTCTGCCGTCATGTGCACCTGGCGTGTCTGGCGTGAGTGATAACTATGACATGTGCCTCATACACGTCCAGAGCGTCCCAGTCCATTGGTCCATGTGCACCTGGCGTGTCTGGCGTGAGTGATAACTATGACATGTGCCTCACACACGTCCAGAGCGTCCCAGTCCATTGGTCCATGTGCACCTGGCGTGTCTGGCGTGAGTGATAACTATGACATGTGCCTCATACACGTCCAGAGCGTCCCAGTCCATTGGTCCATGTGCACCTGGCGTGTCTGGCGTGAGTGATAACTATGACATGTGCCTCATACACGTCCAGAGCGTCCCAGTCCATTGGTCCATGTGCACCTGGCGTGTCTGGCGTGAGTGATAACTATGACATGTGCCTCACACACGTCCAGAGCGTCCCAGTCCATTGGTCCATGTGCACCTGGCGTGTCTGGCGTGAGTGATAACTATGACATGTGCCTCATACACGTCCAGAGCGGCCTTGGTCAGTGGCCTTGGTCAGTGGAGGTCACCCGAGGTAACCCGACGGTAACCCGAGGCCTCTCTGAGTGGCCTTGGTCAGTGGCCTTGGTCAGTGGCCTTGGTCAGTGGCCTTGGTCAGTGGCCTTGGTCAGTGGCCTTGGTCAGTGGCCTTGGTCAGTGGAGGTCACCCGAGGTAACCCGACGGTAACCCAAGGCCTCTCTGAGTGGCCTTGGTCAGTGGAGGTCACCCGAGGTAACCCGACGTCAAGAGAAGCCCGAACCCAATTCATATCCACTGTGATCGGATGGCTGTTGTGTAACACCATGTGCACGCATTCACTCATGAATGCATCGCTGACCAGCATTTTCTGCCGTCATGTGCACCTGGCGTGTCTGGCGTGAGTGATAACTATGACATGTGCCTCATACACGTCCAGAGCGTCCCAGTCCATTGGTCCATGTGCACCTGGCGTGTCTGGCGTGAGTGATAACTATGACATGTGCCTCATACACGTCCAGAGCGTCCCAGTCATGTGCACCTGGCGTGTCTGGCGTGAGTGATAACTATGACATGTGCCTCATACACGTCCAGAGCGTCCCAGTCATGTGCACCTGGCGTGTCTGGCGTGAGTGATAACTATGACATGTGCCTCATACACGTCCAGAGCGTCCCAGTCCATTGGTTTAACGCGGGTCACTGCTTGTTGTCATGTGCACCTGGCGTGTCTGGCGTGAGTGATAACTATGACATGTGCCTCATACACGTCCAGAGCGTCCCAGTCCATTGGTTTAACGCGGGTCACTGCTTGTTGTCATGTGCACCTGGCGTGTCTGGCGTGAGTGATAACTATGACATGTGCCTCATACACGTCCAGAGCGTCCCAGTCATGTGCACCTGGCGTGTCTGGCGTGAGTGATAACTATGACATGTGCCTCATACACGTCCAGAGCGTCCCAGTCATGTGCACCTGGCGTGTCTGGCGTGAGTGATAACTATGACATGTGCCTCATACACGTCCAGAGCGTCCCAGTCCATTGGTTTAACGCGGGTCACTGCTTGCTGTTTGTAATCTTTGTTGCGGCAACACAGAATAACGTTTGTGGATGATATTCGTGGCAAGTTTACTATCATTGAAAGAGGAGAATTGCAAGTGAAGTAAACAAAATGCAGCCGGGTATTCGATATTCAGTATTCCAAGGGAGGAAAAATCGTTGAGACCGAACTTCTTCATCCTCCATACCGCATTGTCGCATGCTTGTATTGATCGAATTCTGTCTAAATTCACATGGTGGCCATATTCACCATGAGTTGATTTATCGCCTAAATACAATGCCTGCCAAAAGACCTATCATTTCATCCAAGATTCTAGAAATATGGTTCGTCTTTGACAGATGGGTTTGGAAAGTGTATGCAAATCTCGGAGAAAAGATTGTGATTCCGATAACTTTGACCAGACAAAGGTTCAATATTTATCATAATCTTAATTCTCGTCAGGCTTATCTGTGTGCCCGACAGTTATATTTGCTGAAACAATTCCCACACACGAAATATGCAATGATCTTATTTGAAACGAAATGTGAACTCAAGAATTGGCTGAAGGTCAAAAGGTGCGTACATGATTGAGTCTACTCATCGAGGCTGAAAAACGCGACCGCTTTTTGCTCAGACATACCGCGTTCGAGTTAGATGAGAGGAGGCTATGCAAATTTCGGTGAAAAGAGTGGTATGATCCACGAGTAACCTTGACCTTAAGATAATCCACATGCATTTTGATCCTACTTTCCAATTGTTTTTCAAATTCTATCTGTATGTGCAAGATTCAATTTCATTCAATTTCACTGAGGTACAACGCTCCTGACCAGGGCATACTAATCACCCCATGTGGGAAGATGATTTTCTAAAACAGCTGTAATTTGTAGTGAATGAAACCCGATGAAATAATGGAAGCATAAGACAAACATGAAATCAACGGTGCTTTCCACTAGTATCCAGAAATGTGGAATTCAACATATTTATATCTCAGCAACTACACTTGTCGCTTCAGGGGGCCGGGCGAAACGACATTTCCCTATGCATATATATATATGTGTGTGTGTGTGTGTGTGTATGTGTAGTGTGTGTGTGGTGTATGGGGTGTGTGGTGTGTGTGTGTGTGTGGGGGGGGGTGCTGTGCGTAATGCAGCGACACAATGCCACATGGCTGTTCATGGAATGCAGCATGGTATGTCCATACGTGCCGTACGGCTGTATTACAGACCATTTCACCCGTGTGTCTGCAGCGCCCTATGTCGCGGGAGAAGTGCAGGTCCAGCGAGCACAACTGCTTCCAGCCGCCGAAACCAAGAGGCGGTCGTGCCCGCTCGACTCAGGGTCTGGGCAACTACCCCGAGTTTATGAAGCTCAGCTCAAAGGTAGGGCGACTCACGCTCGAGACGTGAAGCATGCCGAGTCTGCTGAGCTCTAACCTTGAACATATAATGGCGCAAATTGGGACTCGGCATTCGGAGATTATGGGGCCAGATGTCAGTGTTAAACTTCAGCAAAGCAGGCGGGTGTTTGGCTATATGATTGCATGTTGTAGTATTCATGTACAAGGCAGGGCCATGTAGAATTTAAAGGAATCGGTAAACTAGAATGGAATCTTTAAAATAAACTCCACGCAGGTGTAAGGGTCCATGACACTTCATCAAATGGACATGCGCTTCGCAAAATTAGGCAAGTCACCGAATGCATGGCTTGAGAACATCATGTTTCGTTTGTTTTCATCGAATCTGTTAGAACTTCTGCACCACAGTTGATTTTTCTTCGTCTCAGAAAAGTGGACTACTGACAACAAAAAACTTTAGCTCTCGACTATCGGCGCTTTTGGCCACCGTTGACATCCTGCGGTGATTGCAAGCCGCTAGCCATTTCCAAACCCTGCCCTTCTCGCTTTTACTGGCTCTGCAGAGGAAACGGCTTTTACTGGCTTTTCCTGGCTCTACAGAGTAAACGAGAGGAAATGGCTAGACATGTGGGCTATCATCAGGATATTGGTACCCTGCTGTGTACCAATTCCATTTGAAGTCAAGCGGGAAAGAAACATCAGAGTGTAGTTGAGGTTTATGCAAATATATTGGTATTTTATTTGACCTTGTAACGTACATGACCTGCAACTTGACACGATTGCAGAAAATTGTAACTGACTCATTTGGAGTGTTTACGGGTACAGTTACTGAAGCGGAATTTAAAGCGCACATATTTTTTAAAATGCATGCGTTGTCCAATAAAAAGTAATCAGAGATAAAACTATGTCACCGATAACATTTGACCTTGCCAAAATATCCGGTGAGACAGAGCGATCTGAGAGCACTTCCACTCTCTCCGGTCATATCCTCACACTTCGTCTCGGGGGTTTAAGACCCCCGGGTGGTGGGGGGGAGAGGGATTTTGTATGCGTGCCGGACCATAAAGGTAATTTGCGTCGCCTTTAAAGCGAGTACGTTACATGTCTGTCTATACAAGCGAGTGTTTGCGATCAAGGTGCAGGCAAGTGGACATTCATGTTAAGGGAATTTTGCGCTATAGTTTGTGTGATATTTTAGGTGCTGAAGGCGGGGCTGTGTTGAGGACACCTCCATGATGTCTAAATGGTTTTAATTTTACTTTACTCCTCCACAAAATAATTTGTAGTTTGGGTGGGGATGGGTTGTTTTGAGAGTGGCGAGAAGTTGATTTTTCCAGGGTGCCCGCTTTAGCCTACTCTTATCGAAGAGCACCGAGGGATCTTTACCGTGCGAACAAGGAGGTAATTGTCCACACCGCCTGTCACGCCGGCCGCCGCGTGTTAGTTGTTAGTAGCGGGTTAGTCTAAACATACCATGCAGGGTTGTCAGTTGGGTTTGTACGGTGTTTTGCAATTCGTCTCTTCTACGTCCGCTGTACCTCTGGGTAGCCGTTTACACTATGAGTTGCAAGGCAAATCGGCTCATCTACGTCCGATGGCTCCTCTGAGTAGTCGTTTTACGTTATTCTAAATATTTTTTTTTCTCTCATGTTTTCCTAAAGCAGGTCGGCTCATCTATTTCCGACGGCACCGCTAGGTAGCCATTTATTTCTAATTGGCAAGCAAAACGGCTCATGTACGTCCGACGCCATGCGGGGCTGGCTATTTACGTGTTTCCTACGAGTGTTCGGCGGTCATGCATTGCGAGTTGATGTGAGTGTTGGTGGTTTGGTGCCTACAGTGATCCTGCTAGTTTTGTGGCATGCAGATATTAAAATAGAAATTGAAGCAGTTCTGGGTGTTTGTCACCGATAAGCGATGGAAGCGATAAGGTTATACCCTCTCTTTGGCAGAATGCCTCAAGTGGTTGTCTTTGAGAGCTAAAGCTACTGCAGTCTAGCAGAATGTAGCCTATGCTTAACGTGGTGTTGCAGGTGTCGCAGTGAGGTGTTGTGTATTGGTCACCCTCTAATTGAGGCTGTGCTAGTTTTGTGCAACCAGTTCTAAGTCTAGTGAGGATGACCTCTTTTTGTCGGTGAGATTGATTTGATGTGTTCCATGTGCCTATCGTTGGTTTGATTGCGTGGATGTGGTTGGATTTGTGTTGTGGAGTTGTGTTGTGTCCATGTGTTCTGTTGATGCTGGCGAATGTGGCGTTGTAGGAATGCTTTGCAATCGTCTGCCGAATATTCCACGCTTGGGTAAGTGTTCGGTGCTAAGGCTTGCTTTACGAGCCGGTCTGCTTCTTCGTTACCTGGGATGTTGGCGTGGCCCGGAATCTAGAGGAAGGAAAAGTTCATGTTTACGTTATGGGCCACGATTTGTTGGATTCTATCAATCACGTGATGTGGACAGTCGTGGGTGTTGCTAATTGACTGGAGGACGGATTTGGAGTCCGAACAAATTACTACGTTTCTAGCTTTACGCCTCATGAGAATGGAGATAGCGGCTAGAATAACCATTGCTCCAGCGGAGTAGATGGAGAAGTTATCCAGTAGACGCTTGGAAAGTCCGAGACCTGGTCCAGTGATGCCGATGCCAACCTTAGCCTCGTGTTTCGACCCATCCGTGAATACGAGTGATTTGTGACTGTTGTCATCGGTGAACTTGTGGAAGATGCCAAGAATTTCCGCCGATGTGACAGTGGATTTCTTTTCCGATATCAA
Organism: Ashinkailepas kermadecensis; assembly: GCA_034440615.1. Taxonomy (NCBI): domain Eukaryota; kingdom Metazoa; phylum Arthropoda; class Thecostraca; family Neolepadidae; genus Ashinkailepas; species Ashinkailepas kermadecensis. The sequence goes on along the minus strand of JAOTOM010002851.1, from coordinate 54,233 downwards.
GTACTCGACCTTTGGTTGACTGAAAGTCCAGAATGGCCTAGTGGGCGGTTGAGCTGCAGTGGATGGCATTGCGAGGTTAAGATCTGAGAGTCTCGGGGCAATTTGAATGCTATATGGTGGAAGTTTGCGCCCAAATCGGCTCTTGTCGTATCTGTCAGGCGTAAAGCAGCGCTATGCTGGATTATTTTTTAATGTATTTGACCTTGATGTGGTAGCGGCACAGCTGTTGTGTCCTGAAGTGGAGTGGGGGTGTGTTTGAGTCCACTAGAAGACTGGCTATCGGTGTGGTGCTGAGGGCACCGGTGGCTGCTCTGATGCAGCTGTTTTGGATGATTTCTAACTTTCGGCTCTGACTTTCTGAAATGGTGGCAAAAATGATGCCGTTATATTCCAGGATGGGTCGTATGATTGATGTGTACAGTCGCAGTAGTGTTTTACTGTCTCCGCCCCAGGCTGTGCCTGCAAGTGCACGGAGTATGTTGACGCGCTTCGCACATCGCTTCGAGATGAAGGTGGTGTGGGTGTTGAAACTGAGTTTTTCGTCTAAATGCACTCCTAAGAACTTGAAGCTTTTCACCTGTTCGATGCTTTTGCCATCGATTTTAAGTAGAGTTTTGGGTGTGGGGCGGAAACGAATATACGTGACGGTGGCCGATTTTTCTGCCGACTGGGTGAAGCTCCAAGTTTCGCACCACTTTGCAATGTGGACTAGTCCTACTGGAATGATTTTTTCAGCTTTAAGGAAGCATTGTGATGTTGTCCAAATGGCTATGTCGTCCGCGAAAAGTGAGTATTGAAATGAAGTGTCCGTGTGGTCAGCAAGTATGTCGTTGATCATGACGATGAAGAGGCTCAGTGAGAGCACGCTCGCCTGCGCCAGGCCCTCCTCCTGAGTTGTGGTGTTTGATATGACACTGCCGCATCGGACCTTAAGGGTCCTGTCACTGAGAAAGTTGAGAATGGAGTGTGCCATGTGTCCACGTAGGCCTATCTTGTGGAGTTTGTTTGTCAGTGCGGATTTGTGTACTCGGTCGAATGCGGCAGTGATGTCCAAGTAGGCAGCTATTGTTGTGCGTTTGATGCGTAGACCACTTTTGATGTCATGCACTAATCTAATGAGATTGTCTGTAGTTGATTTTTGACGCTGGAAGCCGCACTGAAATTCGGCGAGCAGGTCGTTATGTTCCATACATTTTCTCAATCGTGTGTTGACCGTGCGTTCGACCAACTTGCTAGCACAGCTAGTAAGTGAGATGGGTCTATAACATTTTGGGGTGGAGTGATCTTTGTCGGCTTTGGCAATGGAATGACCACGCCCTCTCGCCAGGATGCGGGAAACGTGTCGCTTTGGTACAGTTAATTTATGGCCGCTAGTCGGTACGTTAAGGAATTTTGCTAAGACGATTAAGACACTGGTAATGGATGTCGTCCGGCCCAAACGATGTGTTTCCACACTTGCTGAGGGCAAGGTGTAATTCGTGCATAGTAAACGACTGATTGTAGATCTCTCTATTGCTAGAGCTAAAATTTGCTTTGAATGCGAGGGCGCCTAGAGCGCTTACTATAGTGGTGTCGTAGTTGCTGTTGTCATATACGCTGGCGTAGTGCAGCTGAAAGTGGTCTACGACTTGTTGTGGGTCAGTGATGTGCTGTCCTTTAACCGTTAGCTGGGGGAAGGGGCCTGGTGGTGGGCGTTTCAGGTTGAAACGCTTCATCAGGTCCCATATTCTGCAGGTAGCGGTGAACCTATTGAATTGAGAGGCAAAAGACTGCCAACAGTTTTGTCGTGCTGTTCGAATTGTGTACCGGCAGTGTTTTTGAGATTGTCTGTATGCTGATAGGTGTGCTTCGCACGCGTATCTTTTGAATTGTTTGTGGGCACGGCGCCGTGCGGCGATTCCCCTTTGACAGTCAGGGGTCCACCATGGCGTAGATGCCTTTTTCCTAGGTTTGTTACTTTTTGTGACTGAGTCTCGTGCTGCTGAACTGATGGCAGTGGCGTCGCCACGAAATTATTCCAGGGGGGGGGGCAAAGTCGGAAGGGGGCCTCCTGTTCCCCGAAAGGGGGCCTCCATTGTGTTAGGGTCTCATATTGTGTTCAGGCTCTTACTATGGTTCGATAATGGGGAACATTATTTGATATTGGTGTTTTGTTTGTTCTTGGCATGGTGCATCATTCACTCAAAACGCAATAGCACTAATAATTTTGGCTGAAAATTGGGTCATACCAGGGTATAAATAAGTAATATTTGGATAAATACATAAGTGCCAAAACAAACCAACGTCTCAATGCTTTCTCGAATCTTCCCGCTGGCCTCTAGATTGCAGCGAGCTGGCGGGGCTGGTGCTAAGCATATCTTACAGATATCTGCCATTGATCAACCGACTTTTAAGTCCTCCAAGTCTAACTGAATATAGCTAGATTCATCATTACTGTTATTTATTCCCACCAGCTTGATGTCATAAGCAAAGCTTGAACGATCATTTCTCAGTCATAGGACGACAATTTCGCAAAGGTGACAACGAGAGGTGGATTGCATTGGTTTTCTGAGCGCCATCTTAGGAATTTGTTTATTTTTATAACATTTGGTGCTGGCTGCAAGGCAACTGTCACACCAGCTAAAATATATCCCCAGCGAATAAATTCACGGCAAGATATAGCATTGAACAGCAATGCATAAATGACAATGCAACAATGCAACAATGTCAGTGCATACATAATCCAAACCTTCAAATTCCACGCCGTTACGCCCATCGTTTTCGCTGTGCTGTACCGTTTTGTAAATGACTGAGAAGGTATGGAAGCTGGGAAGCTCTAATCATGCAGGCTGTAATAACAGAAAAGAAGTTTGTTGGAAGAAAATGCATTTAAAAACATAATTCATCCCATTTTATGTGGGGCATGGATGTTGTATTGTATGCTTGTGAGGGGTAATTTGTCCCCTCAATGTTGGTTTTTCCCCACGGGCGTATGTTTCGGAAAATTATTGAGGGACCAGTGGAGTACCTATATTTGCGTCAAGCAGGAGGGGGCAAACGGATTTGCAGGGGATGGGGGAGGCACCTACACCCATTAAAAAGTCCTTGGATTTCGACCGCTATGTGGTCAAAGGGGACATTTCGACATAATATAATTAGTTATCAACTAAATTGTCCTGTGGAGGGGCCTAATCTAGCACTATGGTTTCTGATTGGTCGGATTTCAACCCTAACTCCACCACCCAGTTCTAAGGTTTTCTTTTGGTACCTTGATAAGTTACCTCACACTGCTGAAATTACACCTATACCACAAAACCGGATCGGTATCCCAAAAATTCAAGCTGGAGCTCTCCCAAAAAGGAGAGATTCCAACAAATAAATGTCCGGATCAGGAAAATGGCTCTGGAGCACCGAACATTTGTTTCCAGATGCCTTCAAAAATTGCGTATGGCACCGAAAAACATGCCGGATCTCGAAAAATCGAGGTGGGATGCAAAAACATGGCGCCAGAGGCTCGAAAAATCAGGCCGGGATTCGGACATAAAAACCCAGAAAAGATCCACAAAAAATCGCGTTGAGCACAGAAAGCTGGCGTTGGGTCTCCGGAGAACCACGCGCCTGGGCGCGATAAGTCGCGCTGGGACCCATACAAATCACACCGAAGCCCCAAAATCGTACTGGGGATCCACAAATGTGCATCAGAAGCCCCAAATATACCCTAAGAGTACAACGGTGCCGAGTCTCCCAAAACGCGAAAGGGCCTTAAAACATGCGTTGCAGCCCTAAATAAACATGCCGGGAGCTCTAAAAAAAATACACTGCAAGCTCGCAAGGCGCACAGGGGCCATGAGAACGCACAAGGGCCTGAAAAAGAGGCTGGGCCACCAAAGACAACATGGTTCCAAAACGTACAAAACGACCGGGAGCTAAATAAACACATCAGGATCTTCGAAAACGCACTGCCACGTAAAACATACTCGGTGCACAAAAAAAAGCAACAAAGCCCTAAAACGAGCAGTGTTTCGAAGATGTATTAGGCCCACAACTTCAATTTAAAATGTATTACCCACCACTTTAAAATACAAATTTCACAATTTCAGGCATTCCAGTTCATAGCACCCGGTCGCCACGCCGGCAACGTCAGTGCACGTGCACACCCATCTTTCGTATTCGGTGCATTCGCCACACTTCGTGCGATGCTACGGCCTCTGCGAGGCCTTCTGCGTTTTGCTAATTGCTGCCACATGATACACTTGCGCCATATTTGACGTGATGGCATGCTTCGTATGGGCGTACGCTGCGAAAAGTCGATTGATTAAATTCGATCATTAGTTTCCTACTTCCCACATTTTCTGGTAGTTATGAAATGCGGTTTCCGCTGAGGCTTGATGCACATCATATCTTTGCTGCTATCCTCCCAGATTGGCTACCGAACCGAGGCCCTGCCTCAGCTTTCTTTTTTGGACCCATTGCGTCTTTCTTGCTCTATGATTGTGTATTATGGCTCCAATCCATTTTTCTTAGAGGCCTAAAACATTTTCGAACCCCCTGCTCGTTTTAGGATTTGTTGCATTTTTGCGCACCGAGGTTTTTTTTAACGTGTCAGGGCGTTTTCGAAGACCCCGATGAGTTTATTTAGCGCCCAGTCTTTTTGTTTGTTTTGGAACCGTGTTGCCTTTTGCGGCCTCAACCACTTTTTCAGGCCCTTGTGCGTCATCATGACCCCTGTGTGCCTTGAGAGCTTCCGGTGTATTTTTTAGACCTCCCGGTATGTATATTTATGGCTGCAACGCATGTGTTAAGGCCCTGTCGCTTTTTGTGAGACTCTGTGCGCTTTGGAGGGCCAGTTGTATTTTCGGCCCCCGTCGTGCTCTTAGGGTCCCGATGTGTCTATTTTGGGCTTCTGACGCACAGTTGTGGGGCCCCAGTACAATTTTGGGGCTTCGGTACGATGTTTCTAGGTCCCAGAGAGGCTTATCGCGCCCAGGCGCGTGGTTCCGGAGACCCAACCCCAGTTTTCTGGGCTCAATACGATTTTTGTGAAGCCTTTCTGATTTTTTAAAAGTCCGAATCCCGGCCTGATTTCTCGAGCCCTTGGCGCCATGTTTTTGTATCCCACCTCGATTGTTCGAGATCCGGTTTGTTTTTCGGTGCCGTACGCAATTTGTGAAGGCATCTGATAATATGTTCGGTGCTCCAGAACCATTTTTTTAACCTGGGCATTTAGTTGTTGGAATCCCTCCTTATTTTGGAGGGCTCCAGCTTGATTTTTTCGGATACCGATCCGGTGTTTGTGGTTACACTGTGCTTACGTGTGGCCCTAGACGCCAATTTTTTAGAGCCTCGACGGGACTACCGATGGGAATTGTGGGTCCCGAGCGCGATATTTGAGGTGCCTGGTTCAAGTTTGTGGGACGCGTTGTATTTAGCTGTGGCCCCAACGCGATTTTGGTGGTTCCTGTTGCAATTTTTTGGGCCTCGGAGCGAGTTTTCCGGGGCTCGCCGTATTTATTTGGAGACCCATACGCGAATTCTGGTGGACCAACGCGAATTTTGGTGGTCCCAGCGCGATTTTTGAGGCCCCGGCACAATTCTTGGGAGCTTATCCCTCTCAGGATGGAGGAGGCATTTGTCCCTTTGATATAGCACTGCGGCCACTGAAGGAGTTTTGTTTTGTCCCAGAGTGACATTCCGGTTAAAATTGATTTGGGGGGCAGCTGCAACTTTTGGGGCCCCGGTGCGACCTTCTGGGCCTCCAGTGTGATTTTCAAGGGCTGCGACGCGACTTTTTTTTAGTCCAATGTGATCTTTTAGGCCCCGACGTCATTTTCTTGGATCCCTAGCGCGAGCTATAGCGGCCTCGACACTTTTTGGGGTCTAATGCGCTTTGGGGGCTTTTGGCGTCATTGTTGGGCCCCCAAGGTGATTATCCATGTCCGGATTGTTTTTCGTTGCTCCGGCTTCATTTGTTTTGGTCCCAATCAGACTGTTGGGGCATGGTACGACCTGTCGTGCCCCTGGCATGATTGTCGTGGTCCGGGCGTGAATTTTTGGTACCCCAGGCTCAGCATAATTTGCGGGGGCCCCGCCGGATCTTTTGGGGTCCATATCGTGATTTTAAAGTACCCAGACACGACTCCTACTATTTCTTAATGGTTTCTTCTTGCAAATTATACGCCTCCTGTCGCGTCTTAAGGGTCTCGTCTCATTTCCTAGAGCCATTTTACTGGTTTTCGACGTCTCCTTGTGTGTCCTACCCTCCTCCACATTCAATGGTCCTCCTCTCCCGTCTTGGAGGGCTTCTTCTTGCATTCTGGGGACCCTTTAACAAGGCATGGGGCTTCCTCTCATCTTCGAGGGGCATTCTCTGCCAAATTAGGGGCCTCCTGCCACGCCTCGTGGGCCTCCTCCTTTATCATGGCAAAGCCTTACCCGTTTTGAGGGATCTTCAATTTTGGAAACCTCACCTCTTCCATACCTGCTACCATTCCCATCTTAAGGGCCTCCTCTCATTTCCTGGGAACTCTTTCCGGTTTTCGGGGTCTCATTTGGTCCTGGAGACCTACTCCTTCTTGAGGGACTCCTCTCGAGTCCGGCAGATTCCTCATTTCTCTTCAAGAGCCCTTCTTTTTCAAATTAGGGGCCTCCTCTCACGTCTTGGGGCCTCCTGCTCTGCGTGTGGATTCGATCTTTACCCATCTTAGGGGTGGTCTCTTATCTCCTGGTGGACTCCTCTTCTCTCCCAGGCGCCTCCTCTGCCAAATTACTGGCAACCTTTCCTATCTTAGTGGCCTTGTTATTTCCCGGGAATCTTCTTGGCCGTCTTCGAGCCTTCTTTTCCGCCTGGGAGCCATTTCTCTTATCCAATGGCCTTTCTCTCCTATTGTACGGGCCTCCTCGTTCATCATGGGGTCTCATGTCCAATCTTGTGTCGTTCTCTTCCCAATTAGGTGCCTCTTGCCACGTCTCTGGATCGTCCTTTTCTATCTCGGTGGAACCTCACCTGTTTGGGGCCTGCTTTTGCGTCTCCGAAACCTCATCTCATATCACTGGCTTCCTTTTCCGCCTTAGGGCCTCCTCTCATATTCTGTGGCCTCCTTTCCGGTGTTGGGGCCTCCTTTGCAATCCTGGTTTCCTCCGTGCCATTTTTGACACTCTCTTGATTTCTGGGGACTCCTACCCTCTCCTAGGTGACTCCTTTTTTAAATTAGGGGCCTCCTCTCACGTCATGGGGGTCTCCTTATCTGTGTTTGGAGCCCCATTATCCTCTTAGCAGGGTGCTTTTGCGTCCTAGTCCTAGATTTTCTCTTCTAGGGTCCTCCTCTTCCAAAATATGGGCCTCATCTGGCTGTTCTCGGTGGCCTTCTCTCATTCCTGCGGAGACCTTCTTACCCGTCTTGGGGCCCCTATTGCGTCCGGAGAAATCTCCCCTATCATGTCTTAATTTTATATTGCAGGGGCATCCTCTTCCGTCTTGGGGGGCCTCGTTTTCCAAATTAAGACTATCATGCCACCCATCGGAAGCCTTTTCGTCTAAACTTGGTGGCTTCTTGCCCGTATCGGTGGCATCCTTTCCGTCCTGAGGGCCTCCTTTTCGTACCGGGGCCTCCTTTTCGTCCTGGGCCTCCTTTTCATCTTGGGGGCTACCTCCCAATCTCTGTTCTACGTCTTGGGGCCTCCTTTTCGTCCTGGGGGCCTCCTCCCAATATCTGTTCTACGTCTTGGGGGCCTCCTTTTCGTCCTTGGGTGCATCCTTTTCGTTTTGGGACCTCCTTTTCGTCCTTGGGGCCTCCTTTTAGTCCCGGGGGCCTCCTCCCAATCTCTGTTCTACGTCTTGGGGGCCTCGTTTGCGTCCTGTGGGCATCCTTTTCGTCCTGGGGGCCTCCTTTTCGTCCTGGGGCCCACCTCCCAATCTCTGTTCTACGTCTTGGGGGGCCTCCTTTTTGTCCTTGGGCGCATTCCTTTCGTCCTGGGGGCCTCCTTTTCGTCCTGGGGGCCTCCTCCCAACCTCTGTTCTACGTATTGTGGCCTCCTTTTCGTCCTGGGACCTCCTTTTCGTCCTGGGGGCCTCCTCTTCGTCCTGGGCCTCCTTTTCGTCCTGGGGGCCTCCTTTTCTTCCTGGGGGGCCTCCTCCTTATCTCTGTTCTACGTCTTGGGGCCTCCTTTTCGTCATGGGCGCCTCCTTTTCGTCATAGGGGCCACCTTTTCGTCATGGGGCCTCCTTTTCGTCCTGGGGGCCTCCTTCCAATCTCTGTTCTACGTCTCTTATAGAGACCCGATTATATTTCCTGGGGGCCTCGTCAGTCTTGAGGCCTCATTGACAGTATGATCTTCTGTTCCGTCGGCCTCCTTGCTCACCTTTTTTGCTGTGCATTTGCGGATGGGGGCCTCCTCAAATTTCAGGGGTGGCCCCCCCAGTTTCACGGCAGGGGGGGCGATTACGAAGTTGTGGTCCGAAATAAACTAGTGAATTTCGCACCCTCTAGCGTCAGTCTGGTCGCTTCCCAGGGGGGTGTTCAGCATTAAAGTCTCCCATAATGAGAACTGATAGAGGGGTCTGAAGCAGCAAGTCGCTCAGCTCCTGTCGTGTGGGTGTTTCAGCTGACGGCGAGATGCATAGTGAGATGACTGTGGTTTGGTAATGGGAAATGTTGAGGCTGACTGCTACGCAATTCAGGGGATTATTTAACGTTACTCGACGATGAGGTATGCTGTTTGCAATGAGTATGGCTGCGCCCCATTTCCCATGTGGGCCGTTTACGTTGTCGACTTGCCAAGTGTAATCTAGGATTTTGTTCCAAGTGGAGTCAGAATCTCGAAAGTGAGTTTCTTGAAGCGCAGCTAATAATGGTTTTTGTTGCAAGAATTCAGATTTCAATTTTATGAACTTGCCTGGAAGGCCACCGGTGTTCCACTGCATAAAAAAGTACCATTGCCGAACGTGTTAGTGGCTGTTGGCGTTCCTATACTGGGATGGTGTCGGTGTTGAGTTGGGGAGAAAGGTTGAACCGGTGAACGGAGAGAGGGTTGGGAGGTGACCGAGGCAGGGGTGTTAGCTTGGACCTGGTCGCACGGTTCCTGGGAGGTGATTGGGTGGAGTGGCGGCTGGATTTGCGCTTGGGAGGCGCGGTGGGTTTGGGCGGGATTCGTTGGTCTGGAGTTGTGGGTTTGACAGGCTTGGCAAGAGTGGTAGGTTCAGTCTGAGTGCTGGCCTCAGACGTGGTTTTGGAGTGGGTTTGGGTGGGTGTGCAGGAGGTGGTGGGGGGTTCGGTTTGGCAGGAGATGGTGGCCGTGGACTTGTGGGTGGTCTGGGTGGATATTGTGGTGGTCTTGGTTCTAGGCATTGGTTTGGGCCGGCCGGATGGGTGTGGTAGGGACCGAGGCCCTGGAGGAGGCAGTGGAGGGAAGGCTTCAGGGTGGCGAGGTGGGCCCTGGCCGATTGGAGGAGGGGACGCGAAGGGGTACGGCCAGGTCCCGTGGGGGATGTGTGGGTACCGGTGGGGGATGGGATGGAGACCGGGTCTGGGTCTAATGGGTGTTAGAGGAGGGATGATGCGGGGTGGATATGGGAGGCCGTGTCTGAGGTGGGATGGTGGGATGGTGGTGGGCATGGGCCGGGTCTGAGATGGGGTGGGAAGGGAAGGAGGCGCAGTCCTCAGTAGGGTGGAAGTGGGAAGCCGGGCCCGCGGTGGAAATGGTGTGGGAGGAGGCCGGGGCGAGGGTGAAGGGGATGTGGATAAGGGTCAGGTCTGAAGTGAAGTAGATGTGGGAGGAGGCTAGGTCCGGTGTGGGGTGGCGTGGGAAGGAGTGGTGATCGGTGAGGTCGAGGGGCGGTGGGCCGGGGAAGTCGGGAATCGTTGGGGCGGTTGAGGCGAGGGTCGGCGGAGCGTTGAGGAGGGAGGTGTACCGGGCTCCGGGAGCCGGTTGCTGGTGGTATGGTAGGGCGGGTAGGAGCGTGTGTTGGAAGTGCTAAGTTATCCAGCTCTGGGGCGCAAATGTAGCCCGGCTGGTGTTCAGAGTGCGGTGTAACGTGAAGGAGCAGCGCTGGTTGTTAAAGGTGGTTGTGTTTAGTATAGTTTGTGTGTCCGCGCTGCTATGTGTTTGGAACGACGATGTGTGTGGTGTGCATGTGGACCTTGAATTGTGTTGAATTAAGAATGTGTCGGAGTGTCCTCTCGAGAGTGAAAGGTGATGTTGTGTCCTGTCTGTGTGATGTTGTGCCCTGTCTCTGTCTATGTACCTACAAGGTAGGTACATAGGCCTTGTGTGGTGCTGGCGGCGGGCACCATGTTGAGTATCGGTCGGTCCCGCCCCCGCCCCCCGCAAGTGTCCCTCCTGACTGAAGAACTACCCGAATTCGTTGCACCCTGGACCGAGCTTTCGCTCTCTGGTCCATGCCCCGGCCGCAATGGCCCAAGACAGTGGGCTCGACACCGTTAGGTTTCCTCCGGGGGTAAAGGTTAGTTGGGAGACAAAGATAAATTTGGGATTTGGTGTGGGAGGTTTTCCTTCTAAAGTCGCAGGAGCGCTTCTCTAAGGTCCTTGGAACTCTTCGTGTCTTCACTTCTTCTGCTGCTACAGGTTTGTCTTCTCCTCAAACCTTGGTCCTTCCTGCTGCTCTTCTGGCTTGCTGACTGCGGGCGTCGATCGTGCTCCGAGAAGAGCGTGTCTGATCTCAACGCCCGCGTGTGACACGCCCCCCCCCCCCTCCCCAATGTAACTTCAAAACTAAGCGGTGCATGAACGCGACCCAGATATGCGTGAAAATGCCTCAATGAGTAGGGCCAAAAATTGGTCTCATTTGTTATCCTGAATAAATGGTACTCAAAATGGTGGGTTTTCATGAATAATTGCGTTTTCAAAAATATTTTATATCTCCATTTCTGGTAGACACAGATACAACCCACGCCATTTGAGAGCTAATTACATTGGAAATATTACAAAAGAGTCATATTGGTCCGTCATGGGCTAACATTGACACTGGCCGTAGATCACTGACCTGACCTCAAACACCAATTCAATATATACGTGTTGCATGCACTGCCAAACTGTGATAATGTGGTAAGCTTAGTTTCAATATATTTTCACGCGTATGAGCCATAACAAATCTGAAAATTGTCATAGGGCAATGACCTAGGATGATATTCACCTGAACTATGATTCATAGTGCTGGTTCTATTCGGTGATTTAGGTCGTGCAATGTACGTTTGCTACTATATAGGCCATGTAAACTAGAAATAAACCATACAAATAGGAGCGTTGAAATAGGTTTTGCTCACTTAAAGCACTTTAACTTGATCTGACCTCAGGTCACTCGACGGAGATCAAGCAAATTGGAAAAGAAACTTCTTACATGTCTGCATGCACACCAAGGAAAAATTCGGTTAAGAGAGCATAAAAAAAAAAACTACAATTTCAAGACGAAGACATAGTTAGGCACATTCTTATCACTTTCTTAATTAAAGATATTTACAAATTTTTGCTTAATACAAGAAACCTTTAATTCCTTTTTATACACTTTATTTAAAAAAAAAACTCAATAACGTACAAAGTTTGTCGGGACGTCAAGCCATTGACCTGACCTGAAACAGAAATCCGAGGTATACGTTTTGTAGGCACCCTTACATCTTATCTGACCGCTTTCTTGAAGTTGTAAAGATATTTCCAAACAAAAAAATTATATATTGTATAGAGATTGAGCTGCCATGCACGGCACTTCATCGGAATCATCAAATGACAAAAATTCACCTTCTAATCAGTACAACAACACATGTTTAATCTTGCCCGGCAACAGGCATCCGGCAAACGAAACTTTGAAGTAATATACTCCTATCAACATCACACTGCCTATATAACTATTTTTTTTAAAATTTATATTTTAACCAGCACTTCATCGCTAAAATTAGCCTTCGATATACGTTTTTTTTTCCAAAAATCCGCAAAAAAAAATTTTTAATAAATTTTCTCCTTTAAACATCACTGTACTTCGATATACGACACTGCCATTTGCAAGGTTACATCATCACAGCATCATAGAAAATACCACGATGCCACATTGCTGTTCATAGCTGGATTTCTATCCCTAATACAGATCGACTCGTAAATTGTCTTGCCAGCATGGCCCCTGTTTTTGTGTGGAAAATTTGTATGCTAGAAGGATTGCCATCCGCCTAATCAGGGTGACACGATCTGGCATGGTCTCCTAGTGGCGTATCCGCTGTTCTATTCCAAAAGCTACGCACATGTTCATTAAATCGCAATTGCACAGATCTCTTGCTCTCGCCCGATATAACTAGCACCACACAAATTACAATCAATTTCATACACCACATTTTTGTCAGTGCATCGGCCTTTAGTTATAACTAAACAAGTATTGCAAGTCCGGTTTCCAGCGGGACAGGGAGGATCAGTAAGAGAGGAGCTTATTAAGTTGTTTTTCAGCGTGTAATTAGACCGTCATGCTCCTTGCAGCCACACTGAAACACAGCAAACGCATTTTGTAGGCACTGCTTAATTGCACTCACGTACCAACTTATATTTCAATATCTAGTTATTTAGATTAGTTATCGATCCTGAAACATTTTTGGAGGTGGTCCCCTTCGACCTGAGCTAGGTCGATGACCTTAAAAAATGGTACTGTAAATTTTACGGCACTGCGCGGCGATGTTTTTTCTCTTTCGCCGAAAAACAATGGGGGACGTAAAAAGCCTTCGAGACGAGACGGGTTGAAACCTAAAAATCACATCTGAGCACATTAATTGCAGTAAAGCATGCTAAGCTGCCATGCCTGCAACAATGTATCAATAATTTCTCCTGAAATAATATCAAAGTTTGGTGCCCTGATGTGGTCTGACTGAGATGTCTTTACCAGAAGGTCTGTAATCAATGTACCGTCATTACCGCAGGTGACGGCGGGCTGCTACGCATTGCCTTTCGGCGGTCCCGAGCGACTACCGTGGATGGTATCCATCCCATCGGGCGACCAGGGTTAAACTGTGTACTTTTCAGCCGCACGCATCATGCTGTTGGCATCTTCGTGGATTAACGAAGTTAGCTTTGAGATGGGCTCGGCTGGTACCAAGCTGCTGATCTGACGTTTTATGTGCGTGTGTGAATGGTCCGACAGCTGAACGAGTTTGTGGCAGCGTCAGTAATTGAGAAGCTGCGACTGAAGGGACTGGCCGTTCATCTGCATCACTATCGCGGCCACGACCTGCCTCCAAAGATACTGGCAGGTAGGTTAATATCACACAAGTGCAGGGTGTGTCGAATTCCGACCGGTTAGCGTTGGGTAAGATCAAGAGTACGCATAATTCTTCCCCGCCAACCTCACGCGGATCCAGATGCCAGTGTAATTGTGGTCCGAGAACCAGGGACGACTTTCGATACAATGCTATATGCTACTGGTCAGTCAACTTTGGCCATCATTTGTTCTGGAGCCAACAAAAGATAACACGCTAAATTCCGATACATTCTCGGTTAGAATAGCCGACAGAAGCAGACAAGACAATGCAGCCAAGGCCTAATAATCCATCGGTAGGATCGTGGAAGTTCATACAAAAAATATTCAGCATGAGTGACACGGAGGTGACCGCTGGAGTTTGTTTTGTTCCGAAGGTCGTACTTGATCAATATGTGGACTGATCCCTGCTCTGAGCAATTGGTTGTGCTATCAACGTTTCTTTTCCATTGCAAATTAAGCTTCGTGGTGGGACTTCCGAGAAAATGTATACAACCCGGTAGGCATACAGCGCGGTGTTAATGAAGCGGTGCTAATCATTGCAATAACGAGTGGTACGATTTGACCTTCTTTAAAGTATGCAATCACTCCTAAACGTATACTTTTGTGTACAGCTTCTGACAATTAACAAGCGCGCCTGGTGTCAACAACCTCACTTGAAGTCTCTTGAGATCGTGCAGTTAGGACTGATCGAAGCCGGCTCATACACCCTTCCCATGGTAGCTTTTAGGCTTGCCTGATGTATTTCTAAGAACTAATTTAAACACATAAAGTTACAAATCGGATATTAGTGCATGCAGATGATCATTATAATTAAGAATAAATGAAAATGCCCGGACGTATCCTGGAGTAAAGTCACTGTTTCGACGTTAAATTTACACTGTGCAGAAGTTCCATACTCTTTTTTACCTTTTTCGCTTCTAAATATATATATATTTATATATATATATATATATATATATATATATATATATATATATATATATATATATATAAATAATATATATTAGTAAACCGGATATATACCATCGGTGTTAATGCCCACTTAGTTTCCAGAATATTAGTCAGGTTGTGTTATGGTGATATAATCTATAATGTTACGAAAGCACCGCGGGCACTCGGCAGGCTATGAGATCTGTTACCAACCTGACTGCATCATGGCTGATTTATGATTTTTCTGTACGCATATTTATGTTCTGTTCTGTTCTGCTTCAAAAATGTCGAAGGAAAACTATGCGCAAAAACTAACCCACCCATTCACCCTCACATTTGTTCTTGCGATATCGTCTAATACGTCACTATAATCACAATCGTGATTTTTAAAATTATACATTGGCTTCCTCACAATCGACTTTGACCTGAACCCATTGACAACATTAATACTGACCTTGACAGGTAGCCTTAATCGAAGTATTTGACAGGTGCATCATACCTGCAGGTCACCAAGCCACACTTTTTTTTACAGTTAGTCTCCACAAAGTGCAGAGGTCGCCGTTGCCTGAGAACACCCCTGCTTGACCTGATCTGGAAGCTCACATAAATTCAAAGATGCAGTCCGTGGGTGGGGGTCATGGATGAAACTAGTTCACGCTCTTTGCCACATATTTTTCCACATAGTCTAGATCGAAAGTTAATACGGGGGCCAGATTGACCTCCGCGAACTACAAGTCCAGGGGGCGAGAAGCATGGCGCACTGCTAGGTCTAAGGGAAGTATTTGAGTCACAAAAGTGGCGTTGCACCAGCGTGCCTGCCAGCTTACATTTTTGATCCATGACTAGAAACGTGCACTATGCGGTAGCTGGAGGCGAGGATACTATCATGGGACCGCTATCGAAATCAAATGAAATCCTACCTTCATCTGTGGAAATACAGTAATAACCCGGTGTTAGGCTGGCTTTGCGCAATATAAATGCATGCTTCATGCTACCATTGATTGAACACAGACTGAAAAATAGTAAAGCGAACGAAGAGAGAACAAAAAGAAACCTCACGGCAGAGTCCAGTGAGCCAGTGACTCTTCGACGCCCCAGTGACCCCCTGCTGCCCTGCTTTGCCAGAGATGGTGCTGAAGCCCAAGCATAAGGTGACGGATCACTACTACTTCGGGTACGTGCCGCCGCCTGACCGCCCTAGGATAAGCCTGGCGTTCAAGCGATACCTGGAGCGGTTCGAAGAGATTCATCAGGTGCATCAGAGTGACCAAAACTACAGTGTGGTGAGCACAAGCGTCCCGATGGTTGGCTAAGCGGTGGAGGAAAGCTCATCTTGCAGGACCCTGCCGGAGACCAGGGGTGCTGGCTGCCAATATTGTGGTCTCATTTAAGTGAATTCAAAGATAGAATGAGCAACCTGACCTAAAGACTGGTGAAATACACCCATAATGGTTGAGCAAGTGCAGCGAACTGAAATATGTGACAAAGTCGTCCCGTTCACGAAAACATTGTTATTTTTAAACTCAATTCGGAGTTTGATAAGGACTCCATTTCCGCACTTCAGCAGAACTGCTGGGCATCGTCTTCATGGGAGACACCAAGCCCAATAACAGTAGCTTAACTTTGCTAAGGAACGAATTATCATTTGCTCGACGTTTGGTCGTATCTTGGGCAATTTCTCCACGCGGAACGATCCAGCGCGAAAGGCAGGAATGCTGCATGTTGTCGCCGGTGGGATGATGTTCACATTAGCACCAAATATATTAGTGATTTACCACGACAACCTACGTCACAGTACACTAGGACAGTGGCATAGTACTGGTGATGCTGCCCACGTGGGCGACATTTAAATTCGCACAGCGGGTCGATACAGGGTCCAGGGCGGGTGATTCTCAACTGGTGTATTGCTGGCGATGATAATCCGTCATCAGCCAAACTAACTGGATATAGAATGAGCTAACTTTGACGTGTTGAGATGGGTGAAGAAATTCAACCAAGACAGATGAACAATTGACGGTAAGGGATCAGCTATGACAGGCTAGTCAGCTGGTTACGACCGCACTCAGGGTCGCGAATACCGGCCGTTTTACCAATCACAGCTGGTGTTACAGGCGCTTGAGAACGTGCGGCTGCTCTCGCAGCTGGACGGCAACAACAGTCCGCTGCCGGATACGCTGGCAGAGGTGGTGCGCGCGCAGGAGGAGCCGGGCTTTGGCACGCGTCAGCATCGCCGCCCGCAGTCGGCCCTCGTCTGACTGGCGACACGGCGCTGCGCCTGTAGATGGCAGCACCACTGCCTCGCCAGGTGGTGGCACCCAGCAGTGCCGACAATGCGATCAGGTCTGGAACGGACCGAAGCACTCCGTACTGACAATATACGCAAGTGTACTTGCTAGTGGAATGCAACACCACTCGTTTCGAAAATGTAAGGTTGGCGTGCGACCCTGGCTTATTCGCAAAGGAACTCTTGGCCTTGTGTCCCATTCATTCCTTCAAAATTAGTGAAATATCCACCTGAATTTGGAAAGCATAATATGCGCGTTATTTCGCTCACTGTTGCGATATGAATTAACCTTACCTAATTAACTTTTTAGTCATATTGCTGAGATTCCTAGCTTTCTTCTAAACCATCCCCAAAGAGATCAGAACACATCATACGAGTGTCCGAATAGCGACCGTAATGTCAGATGTGAACCAAAAGTCCGGTCATTTCATGACCAAAACCTGGCTAGATGCTGTTATCGTGGCATTATCACCGCGGCATCTCCGGTCGATGGCACATGCCAGCTGCCATATTACGGATAATCGAAAACACACTGAACACTGGCATGATGAATCAAGTCTATTTTGGAAACATGCTCGGCATAAACTCTCACACAAGCGTGCCGAGCAGCTCTTGACTCAGGACACCGGCCCCAGCGCCGCGAGCCGCGTTGCGTCTTCACACACTCGCACACTCATTATAGCCGAATAGCAAACAGGCGGGCAGAGGCAGAGCGCATCTCTGCTCTCTGACCGTGTACACCTCCGATATTGGCAGCGGCGAGTCGTCGCCGACAGCACAGCATCAGCGCCAATGTACAACCAAGTATGGCTCGCTAACCGTGCGCACCTGGCGCTCGCACACCAACAGCGTAATGTACCCTGATAACCGAGACAAAACGTCGACGCAGCGACTCGGGCAGCTTGTGGCAGGCCGTGCTGCCCACCTCTCCCGTCCTCCACAAAACCACACCAGTCGGCTGGCTAAAATGTCGGAAATTCAACAAGACGTCGCTCAACATGCTGAGCTTACGTAGCCGACAGGCTGACAGAAGGTTGCACGACGCTTGGCAGGATGAGAAATGGAGGCTCATAATGGACCACTGGCACGAACTTCAGTATAAAATTCTACTTGTGGGAACTCGCATCACACGCGCTCGCGCTCACTCCGAAGCTTGGGGTTCGCCACATTGGCCCATAGCGCCAGCTATGGCGCGCAAAAACGCAACCCGAGGGAGCAATACAGCGACACTCAAATAGTGAACCGAGTCCAAGATCAGTTGGCGGTGTATGTGTATGCACCGCCTGAAGCAGCTGATCTCTGCATGAACCATAGACTGAAGCTTGGAGATGCGTTGTGCATTAAGCAGTGCGTGCAATAACACGGCGCACAAATCCCCCACGCTCGTACGGAACAGCTGGGCGTGTGTAATGCTCCTCTCCATGGATTACGGTGAAACACATAGCAAATGTGCCCATTCACAGTGTATGACGAACAAACATGCATCGGATCCCACCACCTCTGGCTGGACAGTCGTATCAACGAATGACTAGAAAACGCCATCACAGGCTGGTTTCTTTGGCCGGAAGAAGCAAGAACCCACTAGCGCGATATCGTTCACGGTCGGAACACCGCTGTCCACCTCTGCAC
The DNA here is from genome assembly GCA_034440615.1 of Ashinkailepas kermadecensis. Taxonomy (NCBI): domain Eukaryota; kingdom Metazoa; phylum Arthropoda; class Thecostraca; family Neolepadidae; genus Ashinkailepas; species Ashinkailepas kermadecensis. The sequence continues at coordinate 36,168 of JAOTOM010002851.1, read as the reverse complement.
AGCGGGCAAAACTATCCTGAACTGAGCGCGTCTTGAGTGCTCGCCTTCTTCCTCCGGCGATGGTCACGCCTCTAGCAGCGGAGCGGTGTACTAATGCTGACAACGCTCAGACAGTTGGCTGCACTGATGGTAAGCTAACGGCAGCGCCCCTGGCGACGACCTGGTGCACTTCCCGCTGACGACGGTCATTGTCCTGGTGCCATACATGCGACCCACACTAAGCAACGTATGTGCTACTGCTTCCATATTTGATGATGGGCCAGGAATTCCAAGATGTTAGCAACCATGCAACTTCTGTCATTGGCAACTCAAGCAAGTAAACAGCATATGGGTGAACGGCATGTGAGTAATGGACACTTCCTATTCTGCCAGAGTTATGAGTATCCTACTGTTATTGTTCAGGTAACGTGAAAAGCTACAATTGCTTGTAGATACTTGTCTCCCTAGTACTATACTTCGCATCTTCCGTGCGCAGGAAGAGGTCGGTTTAAGCACCAGCGGATCCGAAGAAGAAGCCAATCGAAACCAGCCAGTAGCGAAGCCAGTGTTTCCATCATAATAAAAACCGGCAACTTTTGATTATGATTAAAACACTGACAATTTAAAATTAAATGATTATGATGAAAACAGGGGACCTAAGAGCTACATCTGAAGGACATCCAGAGCTTAACGAACTTACCCAAACTGGGTCGTGGAGGACATTGGCCCTGCTTTGGTACTTACAGGCCCTAGTTAATACCAGGAGACCAGTGTCAGACTCAGTCCCAAGCCTAGATCGCACCAGTCTCTGCCTCCTTCTTCTTCGCCTTCACGTCACGCGGGCAGCCCCGTGGGGTCGCCAGCCGTGGCCCCACCGTTCGGAAGGTGATGCCACCCACCCGCCGAAGTCAGCTGACAATTGTGGTCGCTTCGTCCTCCAGGACATACTTCATGATGGGGAGGGCCGCCCCACAGTCTGCACCTCTCCTCAAAATATGCCGGTTACTGTGTTAGATGTTCAGACGTTTCGGACTGGCCACACTGGAGGCAGTATGGGTCCAGCTAGGCTAGCCCGATCCAGTGTAGCGTTGATCTTGTAAGTGTTGAACACCCCACTAGAAGCTGGGACAGGGTCACCTGCTCCCAACGAGTGAGTAAGATCATGATCCGGGGTGTAGGTGGGGATGGGTTCCTGCTTGATCATGATCCGGGGTGTAGGCGGGGATGGGTTCCTGCTTGATCATGATCCGGGGTGTAGGTGGGGATGGGTTCCTGCTTGATCATGATCCGGGGTGTAGGTGGGGATGGGTTCCTGCTTGCGCGGCCTACCACTGCTTGGTCTTGGCCTTGATGGCCGCGAGGGCGCCAGAGAGGTCCAGGGGCACGACATTCCGGTCAGCTTCTGCGGTTTCCCTGTTGGCCGGGTGGTCCGCCGCATCGTTCCGTCCAGCCTCGCGTGGCCCGACACCCATTGCAGGGTGATGTGCCGCCCTCTGTCCACCACTCGGTAAAGCATGCACTACACGTCCATGGCCAGCTGCTCCGTCTGGGCGTGCTGCCCCTGCCTTAGACGCTGCAGGCCGGATCGGGAGTCGGTACGCAGGCGGATCTCCTTGATCTTGGCCTGTGGTTCTGGTGGCAGACTGTCTACCTGCTGCAGCGCCTCACGTATCCCAACGAGCTCGGCCCGCATGTTGCTGCAGGAGCTACAAGCTGGTGCCGGTACTCGACCTCCCTGTTCTCACGGTGTAGCTGCACCAGCGCGCCTCCGCCTCCTCTGGTGGTGCCTACAACCGCCCACCCGTCGCTCCAAATGGTGCAATCTGAGTCAGGTAAGGTCTCCAGCGCCTGCAGGACAGCCTGTCGTCGTTTTTTTCAGGTGGGTCGGTTCGGCGCGTCTTGGTGGGCAGATCTATGACGAAGGTGACGCTGTCGTCGTGATGTGCCCAGGGTGCCTCCGGAGTGACGGTGGCCAGGGGTTCCTCCGGTATGCTGCTAATGCTCGCCTCGTCCATGACCCACCTGGCGACACTTTCTCCGGCACGGGTTTTGCTCTAGGGTCACGTCCTCGCCCGGTAGTGGTGGTAGTCGTTATCCCCGTTCCCCGGCCACGCTACAAGCACGCCCCCATGCTTTGTGAGCTCGGTATCGCAATTTCGGTGGAGAGATCTGTGCTAGGAGCTGGTAAGTTCGAAACCCTGCTGGGAATCTAATGATCCGGCTGAATTGTCGCCGTCAGCTCCTTCGCTCCCACGGTCAGGGCAGGGAGACTGGCCCCGGCCAGGAGCGTGGCATTCTTTGTGTGCTTGCTTGATTCAGCAGGTGACTTTTTTGGCGCACTTGATTTGCTCGGCCTCGAGCTTGTCGAGAGATGCTGGGGCGGCGTGTGTAAAGTACACTACGGCGCCGTAGTCGACGGTGGCTCTGGTATATCCGATCCGATGTATACTGTTTTAAAGGTTTTCGGTGTGAGCCGTTCGTCTTCCCCGTTAACACGCGCACTGGAGGGGGGGCGAAATCCGCCCACCCCTCCGGTTTTTCGTACATAACTGCAGATTTTACCGGTTGATATACGCGAGTTTCTGCGTACCTACTTAGAAATGACCGGCGCGTCATTTAAAATAAGAAAAATGGAAATCGGCCGAAACAATTGTCAAGTTAGGTGCCGTTAAAGTAAAAAAAAATTCCTAGCGCCAGATCACAAAAATCGGCGCTGATGCGCTTCCCGTATATTCGCAAAAGAGAAGGGTTCTTGGCAACACTAGCGGCTTGTTTGATGTATATTGATATGCTATATAGTTTCAAGGTCATGTTAGGTCACCGAGGTCAAGTCAGGTCAAGTTCATGACAGATTAATGGAACCAAATTTGATCAACTGGAATGTTGTCATAAATGCACTACTGTTTGTCATTTGTACTGTTTGTCATTGCGTTTCCATACTGTATTCATGTACTTCACTGCTTTCTTCACGAAGCCGATTGCGCCGAGCTGCCCGACGGAGCAGTCGGGCGGGCGGCCCGGTTCCGGTAACTGGAACAGGTAACTGACCTGATAAAGTGCTGCTATATAGGTGACCTGAGGTCAAATGTTGGGTCTAGCATCTGCATTCCATCATTAGTAATGTCCAAAACATCATTGATGCCAATTTTGGAGCATTTAAACACAATCACAACTATCCATAACAATGACAAGCCAAGCCACGCAAAACAAGAACATTTTGACAAATGTGACCTCATTTGACCTTGAAGGTAATGATCTAAGGTCATGAAATTTGCACACAATAGAGTTCACTACCGTACCCATCCACCCTGCGAATTTCGTTCCTCCAGCTTTAATAGGAGCCGAGATCTTAGGGGGGGCGGAATCCGCCCCCCCCCCCTCCAGTGCACGTAATTTTCAGAGGCCCTCCAGGGCGCGTGTTAATGCTTGCAGACGTTGACGTCGTTTTGCCAGCTTGTCCTTCATGGCTCCGATGTCAGTGGTGAATATCAGCTGGTCGTCAAAATTCAGCCAGAGGAAGGTTAGGTGCATCCTGCAATGCTTCGCCATGGAACGTGACGTCGGGGACCACCTTGCCGCCACACTCTTTGGGATCCAGTGTGAAGGTGGGCAGGCAGCACTTGGCGCTGCTCGGTTTTACCTTCCACGTCCTGGACCATTCATGGACGCTGTCGAGGGCCAGCTGTAAGGCTGCGGCGCACTTGATGAGGGAGCGACCAGTGGTGAGCAGGGCCACGTCGTCTGCGAAGATAGAGCATGCCACGCTCTTGTTGATACCCTGGTCGACGTCGTTTATGTAATTCAGCCAGAGTAGCGGCGCTGTCACCGATCCCTGGGGCAGGCCCTCTGGGAAAGTTTGCCTGTTCTGCTGTTCCCCATTGGCTGCTTCCCCATCGTACTCTGGCCCTTCGGTCACTCAGGAAGTGTTTCACCCACTTGACGACTTGGGCGGGAATCTGAAGTTTTCCCGTCTTCGCAGGTAGGCCGTCACGTCAGTCTCGGTCATAGGCATTTCGGAAGTCAAGCAGGGCCAAGCTAGCTCGTTGTGGGTTCCGTTTTCCGTGGTGTCGAAGATGGCTTGCGTGACCCGGGCTGGTTGGTTGATAATTGAGTGGCCCCGTCGGAAGCTGGGTTTGTTTCGGTTTACCGGTTTCTGTTCCTCCACTCAATTCTGTAGTAGTCTTTCGGCGAGCTTACTGATGCAGCTCAATAGAGAGATGGATCGCCAGGATGGGGCGACTGGGTCCTTCTCCTTCTTCAGGATGGCGACGATCTCAGCTCGTCGCCATGCCGCGGGTTGTTCCGTTGATTCCCACACAAAAGGACACCGTCCCTCACGTCACCCGCATGCATAGCCCCTATTCATTCCACTGATGGTGATGGCAATACAGATCTTGCAGGGTAGTTGCGATGAAACGACCCTCGATGATTCTAGCATTGCGTGCCGCCTTCACACTAATATCAACGCACCCATAACCTTGCGACAAGATCACCAAACATGCCTCGATCCGCCTTATACCTGCGCTGATGTGCAGCCAAGTGGGAGGCCCGGAGTTCCGCTCTCTCCTTAACGACTAAAAATATACTAGATCGAACAAGAAATTGAAATTTTCACGACGCAAATACAGACATTTTCGACGCGCTTCACGCCCCGAAATAGATCTGTTGCAAGATGTTTTGGGTCGGGCCCTGATTGGACCCTTAAAAATCCTGGCTGCGACCCTGCACCTGCGTGTTGATTTCCCGGATTACCGTTTACAACAGTTTCAAGACAAGATTTGTAGAAGCATAGCGGGTCATCAAATATGGAAGAAGAATCACATTTTGTCACACAGTCATGGAGTAAAAACTAAACATGCGCCCTACAGGCCGTTATGACGACAGCAGTGCCTCTAGCGGCTGGTCACGGCACTAGTGCTTGCGGCGACGGTCGTGAGCCACCTGAAGCACTATTTGAGGATATTGTTTGAGCTCACTGTGCAGACGCACTCCGGGTACGTCAAAAACACTCTGCTGTGGCGACAGCACTGCTAGCGCCGCCAGTGGCAGGTCGCAGAAGTAGGCGTGCTGTAGAGACTGGTCGGCCGTGATACGACCCTCGGGAGCCAGCTGGAAAACGGGGAGGGGGGGGGAGGGGAGGTCAGATTACGGGTCACATGTCGCACGGATATCACCAGAAAGACTGAGTCACGGAGCGGTCCTCGGAAGCCAGCTCGGAGCCAGAAGCCGAGGTCAGGTCACAGGACACAGACAAGTACGCAGAAATACAGACAGACAGACAGGATGGCAAACGTGTGCACCGTCGACCGGGCAGGAAATATTCTGAACCCATCGATAGACAACACACCAGTGCAAAGCTAGAGCCCACTGACCTAGATAGAACCGGTCAGACGATCTATCACACTGATCCAGTTGGACACGGACAGGACAGAGCAGGACAGGACAGAGCAGGACACCACAGCACAGGACAGGACAGGGCGGCGCAGGACAGAAAAAACAGGATAGGGCAGTACAGGGCAGGACGGGGAAGTACAGAACAGAACAGGACAATACAGAACAGGACTGGTAGAACGGAGACACTTTGATACCCGTGAGCATGCCCTTCACTCACAAAGTCTTTATGGGAAATATCAGGTAATCCACAGATCAGATAATGCTGAAGCAATTCAGAGACAAACAGAGGAGGCTCAAGGGCATTCACCTTCACATAATTAGATGGGCTTCGGCTGTTCAGTAAACGAAAATTGAATCAGTTAGATATGAACTACGACATAGAGAAAAAGGTTCAGAGACTCATACATTGATGTGCAAAGGCATATGTACAACTGCATATACTTCGGGACAGGGACTAAGAGCCTCAGGCTTGCGGACTGCAGACACACGCTCGGATATGGCAGACGCAGCAGCCAGTCTGCCATATCGGACTGCAGACACACGCTCGGATATGGCAGACGCAGCAGCCAGTCTGCCATATCGGACTGCAGACACACGCTCGGATATGGCAGACGCAGCAGCCAGTCTGCTCTTCTGGACGTGGTATTACATCGATATGCTTGTATCCGACCACAATGTGTAACCGGGGAAATGCCATCGTGACGGCTACCAATGAAATTAGAATGCAAAGACTGCTTCCTTACACACGGTTTCTCAGTGCCATCGACACATAGTATCTAGTAGACAGTGTCATCGACACATAGTATCTAGTAGACAGTGCCATCGACACATAGTATCTAGTAGACACTGCCATCGACACATAGTATCTAGTAGACAGTGTCATCGACACATAGTATCTAGTAGCATAGTATCATAGTATCTAGTAGCATACGACCACAGACAGAGCACCCAGGGACATGGGGAACCAGTGTTCATCCTTTTTCGCCGCCAAGATTCTTAATGCATACTGCACAGCAGATACTGTCACCTGACAGCCGCCAAAACATGTCGGTCCAAGCCGTGCGTCGCGAAATATCGACACCTGGAACACACGCCATCACAATGCACCTGAACACTGTCACCACCAGTCACCACACTGCACCCGAGCAGGCTGACCGTCAGCGGCACACTGCACCCGAATCACAGAGGGCACACACTGTACACTGACCCTGTCATCCACCAGTCACCACACTGCACCCGAGCAGGCTGACCGTCAGCGGCACACACTGTCACACTGCACCCGAGCAGGCTGACCGTCAGCGACACACACCATCACAATGCACCTGAACACTGTCACCACCAGTCACCACACTGCACCCGAGCAGGCTGACCGTCAGCGGCACACACCATCACACTGCACCTGAACACTGTCACCACCAGTCACCACACTGCACCCGAGCAGGCTGACCGTCAGCGGCACACACCATCACACTGCACCTGAACACTGTCACCACCAGTCACCACACTGCACCCGAGCAGGCTGACCGTCAGCGACACACACCATCACAATGCACCTGAACACTGTCACCACCAGTCACCACACTGCACCCGAGCAGGCTGACCGTCAGCGGCACACACCATCACAATGCACCTGAACACTGTCACCACCAGTCACCACACTGCACCCGAGCAGGCTGACCGTCAGCGACACACACTGTCACACTGCACCCAAGGCTGACCGTCACACACACTGTCACACTGCACCTGAACAGTCTGACCGTCAGCGGCACACACCGTCACACCGCACCTGAACAGTCTGACCGACACACACCGTCATACTGCACCTGTACAATGTCGCCACCACACCACACCTGAACAGGCTGACCGTCAGCGGCACACACCATCACACTGCACCTGAACAGTCTGACCGACACACACCGTCACACCGCACCTGAACACTGTCACCACCAGTCACCACACTGCACCCGAGCAGGCTGACCGTCAGCGGCACACACCATCACACTGCACCTGAACACTGTCACCACCAGTCACCACACTGCACCCGAGCAGGCTGACCGTCAGCGACACACACCATCACACTGCACCTGAACACTGTCACCACCAGTCACCACACTGCACCCGAGCAGGCTGACCGTCAGCGGCACACACTGTCACACTGCACCCGAGCAGGCTGACCGTCAGCGGCACACACCATCACACTGCACCTGAACAGTCTGACCGACACACACCGTCACACCACACCTGAACAGTCTGACCGACACACACCGTCACACCGCACCTGGACAGTCTGACCGACACACACCATCACACCGCACCTGAACAGGCTGACCGTCAGCGGCACACACCATCACACTGCACCTGAACAGTCTGACCGACACACACCATCACACCGCACCTGAACAGTCTGACCGACACACACCGTCACACCGCACCTGGACAGGCTGACCGTCAGCGGCACACACCATCACACCGCACCTGAACACTGTCACCACCAGTCACCGCACACTGCACCTGAGCAGGCTGACCGTCAGCGGCACACACCATCACACCGCACCTGAACATGTCTGACCGACACAGTCACCGTACACCGCACCTGAACAGGCTGACCGTCAGCGGCACACACCATCACACTGCACCTGAACAGTCTGACCGACACACCAGTCACCACCGCACCTGAACAGGCTGACCGTCAGCGACACACACCATCACACTGCACCTGAACACTGTCACCACCAGTCACCACACCGCACCTGACAGCGACACACCATCACACTGCACCTGACACGTCAGCGGCACACACCATCACACCGCACCTGAACAGTCTGACCGTCACACACACCGTCACACCGCACCTGGACAGTCTGACCGACAGGCTGACCTGACGACACACACCGTCACACCACACCTGAACAGTCTGACCGACACACACCATCACACTGCACCTGAACAGTCTGACCGACACACCAGTCACCACACACCACCTGAACAGTCTGACCGTCACACGGCACACTCGTCACACCACACCTGAACAGTCTGACCGTCAGCGGTACACACCATCACACCGCACCTGAACAGTCTGACCGACACACACCGTCACACTGCACCTGAACAGTCTGACCGTCAGCGGCACACCGCACACCGCACACACACCTGAACAGGCTGACCGTCAGCGGCACACACCATCACACTGCACCTGAACAGTCTGACCGACACACACCGTCACACCACACCTGAACAGTCTGACCGACACACACCGTCACACCACACCTGAACAGTCTGACCGACACACACCGTCACACTGCACCTGAACAGGCTGACCGTCAGCGGTACACACCATCACACTGCACCTGAACAGTCTGACCGTCAGCGGCACACACCATCACACTGCACCTGAACAGTCTGACCGACACACACCGTCACACCGCACCTGAACAGTCTGACCGACACACACCGTCACACCACACCTGAACAGGCTGACCGTCAGCGGCACACACCATCACACTGCACCTGAACAACAGTCTGACCGACACACACCGTCACACTGACACCTGAACAGTCAACATGAACATCTGACCACACACCCGTCATACTGCACCTGAACAGTCTGACGACACACACCCACACCACACCTGAACAGTCTGACCGTCACCGGCACACACCATCACACTGCACCTGAACAGTCTGACCGACACACACCGTCACACCCTGAACAGCTACCGACACACACCACACCTGAACAGTCTGACCGACACACACCGTCACACCACACCTGAACAGTCTGACCGACACACACCGTCACACCACACCTGAACAGGCTGACCGTCAGCGGCACACACCGTCACACCACTGAACAGTCACACACCACACCACCTGAACAGTCTGACCGACACACACCATCACACTGCACCTGAACAGTCTGACCGACACACACCGTCACACCACACCTGAACAGTCTGACCGACACACACCATCACACTGCACCTGAACAGTCTGACCGACACACACCGTCACACCACACCTGAACAGTCTGACCGACACACACCGTCACACCGCACCTGAACAGTCTGACCGACACACACCGTCACACCGCACCTGAACAGTCTGACCGACACACACCATCACACCGCACCTGGACAGTCTGACCGACACACACCGTCACACCACACCTGGACAGTCTGACCGACACACACCGTCACACCACACCTGGACAGTCTGACCGACACACACCGTCATACTGCACCTGAACAGTCTGACCGACACACACCGTCACACCACACCTGAACAGGCTGACCGTCAGCGGCACACACCATCACACCGCACCTGGACAGTCTGACCGACACACACCGTCACACCACACCTGAACAGTCTGACCGACACACACCGTCACACCACACCTGGACAGTCTGACCGACACACACCGACCGACACACACCGTCACACCACACCTGAACAGTCTGACCGACACACACCGATGACCGACACACCGTCACACCCACCTGAACAGTCTGACCGACACACACCAAAGTCACACCACACCTGAACAGTCTGACCGACACACACCGTCACACCACACCTGGACAGTCTGACCGACACACACCGTCACACCGCACCTGGACAGTCTGACCGACACACACCATCACACCGCACCTGGACAGTCTGACCGACACACACCGTCACACCACACCTGGACAGTCTGACCGACACACACCGTCACACCACACCTGAACAGTCTGACCGACACACACCATCACACTGCACCTGAACAGTCTGACCGACACACACCGTCACACCACACCTGAACAGTCTGACCGACACACACCGTCACACCGACCGACACACACCATCACACTGCACCTGAACAGTCTGACCGACACACTGCACTGAACAGTCTGACCGACACACACCGTCACACCACACCTGAACAGTCTGACCGACACACACACCACATCACCAACACCTGAACAGTCTGACCGACACACACCGTCACACCACACCTGAACAGTCTGACCGACACACACCGTCACACCACACCTGGACAGTCTGACCGACACACACCGTCACACCACACCTGGACAGTCTGACCGACACACACCGTCACACCGCACCTGAACAGTCTGACCGACACACACCATCACACTGCACCTGAACAGTCTGACCGACACACACCGTCACACCGCACCTGAACAGTCTGACCGACACACACCGTCACACCACACCTGGACAGTCTGACCGACACACACCGTCACACCACACCTGGACAGTCTGACCGACACACACCGTCACACTGCACCTGAACAGTCTGACCGACACACACCGTCACACCGCACCTGGACAGGCTGACCGTCAGCGGCACACACTGCGACCTTGCACCTGCACGGTGTACAGCATCTCCACCACACACCACATGACCATCCCCCTCTTCACGAGGGGGCCGGTGACGTCACGCACATGGAGGAGCCGGCTGGCGAGCGGCTCGGCGTGGGGCAGCTCGGCGAGTCGCGGGAAGGCGTGGCCGAGTCGACGCGGCCGGTAGCGCTGCAGCCGCTCTGGCCGGTAGTGCGGCAGGTCAGCCAGTGCCGGCCAGTCGCACGGCTCGGGCGTGCCCGTCACGCGGAATATCTTGTCCAGCTGGTCAGAGACATCTCGCACGCCCGGGAAACACGGCAGGCCGGCGATCATCTCGACAAAGATGCAGCCGACGCCCCACCCCAAAAGGTGTTTTTTGGGGTGTGGGTCAAACAGGGGTCACCGTCAGTGTTTGGGGTGTTGGTAAACAACCGCGTCCAGCGACAGTGGTGTAGTCTGGGGATGTGGGTCAAACAACGCACCGCGCGGGATTGGCAAACAACGCGCCGGTCACCGGTCAGTGGTGTAGTCTGGGGATGTGGGTCAAACAGCGCGCCGGTCACCGGTCAGTGGTGTAGTCTGGGGATGTGGGTCAAACAACGCGCCGGTCACCGGTCAGTGGTGTAGTCTGGGGATGTGGGTCAAACAACGCGCCGGTCACCGGTCAGTGGTGTAAGCTGGGGATGTGGGTCAAACAACGCGCCAGTCACCGGTGTGGTCGACCCTCAGACGAGACGGAAATGCATCTTTTCAACAGTGGTGCCGTATCGCATCGCACAGTCTTCTGTAAACAGGAACCTCATTTTCCTCGCTGCAAACTTTAACTCGCACAAAACAAACACAAGGCACATACAAAAAGTTGGCGGTTTGAGCAGCGAAAGTTTTGCAGGTTTTGCAGCGAAAGCTTCGCAATAATATAAGGAGATCCGATCTTAGCCCTGGCCGTGAAGATTATTTTGGGCCTTCTCTCCTGATCTGTTCCTGGAACGTTAATGTTCCCGCTTTGAGATTTGACACACCTACCGATAGTTGATGAGAGCATTGTGTAAAAATATTGAGTCCTAAACTACTATGATGTGGAAACTAGATCGGATCATAGTGGGCGACGACCTCGTCTCAATACCGTTCTTTGATGTACATTAAAACGTGTTTTTCACATGCAATATAAGATGTAGCCAAAAGTGAAATATGGGTGAATAGACACGTCATTGAAAACAAATGCATCACCATGACCTCAGATCATGTTTCGAGGTCAAATGGAAGTTAAGACTAAGACATTTCCTTACGCATCACTTTGTTACCAAGCAATATTTTCGAACATCAAGAATTATGCAGTGGAAAATTGTCTTATTAAGCCTAAGACCTGGTAGGCAGAAAGCCTACCAGGGCTAAAGTGAATACCAGATCAGGTCACTAAGATATAACCTGAAACGTCCCGAGGATTAATGTACTACAGTGATTAATTGCCAAGCGATACATTTTAGAAATCGGTATGAAACCAACCTGATATCAGGGGCAGTGGCATTTGTTATGGTATTGCTGAATGGGTTTTTCAAAACAAGCTGAAGATTTCATGCTTTTCCCAGGTATTTACAGCATGTCGTCTAGATCTCCCCACTGGTCGCACCGCGCCGCTAGTAATCTGCCCGGGATATGAAGGCGCAAACAAAGCCATGTTAATGGAAACGTGATCCTCGGAGCAACATTGTAGCCATATTGTACCCTGCCGACAATGAAACCAAGAGATCCTCGGAAGAACATTGTCACGATACTCTACCAACGCTGCCCGACACCGACACCAAGAGAACAGCTACAGCAGCAGATTGCCTTCTCCCGCGGTCAATTCCGTCCAGCATCCGAGAAGCAGTTCCGCACACGTGAGCCCGCTGTTGCGGGCTGCAGTAATGGCCGGCAACAGCCGACGGCAACAAATGAAGATTGCCCTGCCAGCGGCGCTGGATGGCGAGCCCGCAATGCGGACGGCTGGCGCTGATGGTGGGCAGACTGACTGACCCCGAACTGACCTCAGTGTGATCACGGACTGGTGGCCGTCTGTCCCAAGTATAGCGACCTTCATCTGACAGAACTGACGCTCGCGTGACCCCCAACTGATTTTTGGCTGGCTATGCGTCTGCCATCAGGCTAACCCAGTCAAACGCCAAACTGACCTGACGTGACCCGGACTGACCTGTGGAGCCCAGGAGAACATCCGGCGGCCGATACCACAACGTCACCACCTCGTGCGAGTAAGTATGACTTGGCACCGACTTGGCACGTGCCAGACCTGCAACAAAAGCGAGCCACAGAGGTCAACCGGATCAACGCGCGAGGTGACCAGGGCCAACAAGGTCGGCCCATGACTTATGTCAGCGTACAAATGAGTTGGAAGAGCGGCCTGAATAGCAATGTAGTACTACACAGCACACAGCGCCGCCGCACTTACCGCACGCGCTCTGCACGGCTGACAACACGAGGCGAACAGTCGATGTATTTGTTAACCAGTCGTGTTTACCGCACGCGCTCTGCACGGCTGACAACACGAGGCAAACAGTCGATGTATTTGTTAACCAGTCGTGTTTACCGCACGCGCTCTGCACGGCTGACAACACAAGGCGAACAGTCGATGTATTTGTTAACCAGTCGTGTTTACCGCACGCGCTCTGCACGGCTGACAACACGAGGCGAACCGTCGATGTATTTGGTAACCAGTCGTGTTTACCGCACGCGCTCTGCACGGCTGACAACACGAGGCGAACCGTCGATGTCTTTGTTAACCAGTCGTGTTTACCGCACGCGCTCTGCACGGCTGACAACACGAGGCGAACAGTCGATGTATTTGGTAACCAGTCGTGTTTACCGCACGCGCTCTGCACGGCTGACAACACGAGGCGAACAGTCGATGTATTTGGTAACCAGTCGCGATTGGCTGTGCTCGGTCCAGCCAGGTGGGAAGGTGGTGCAGGGGTACGCCGGTTGCCACCGGTACGGCCGTCGGGCCACTTGATCACGACTGGACCACCTGACCACCACCTGACTACCTGACCACCACCAGACCACCTGACCACCACACCACCTGATCATCAGACCACCTGACCACCACCTGACCACCACTGGACCACAACCAGACAACCTGACCACCACCGGACTACCTGACCACCACCAGACCACCTGACCACCACATGACCATCTGACCACCACCAGACCACCTGACCACCACCAGACCACCTGACCACCTGACCACCACCAGACCACCTGACAACCACTAGATCACCTGCCCATCACCTGACCACCACCAGACCACCTGACCATCACCAGACCACTTAACCACCACCTGACAACCACCAGACCACTTAACCACCACCTGACAATCACAAGACCACCACCTGACCACCACAAGACCACAAGACCACCACCTGACCACCACAAGATCACAAGACCACCACCTGACCACAAGACCACCACCAGACCACCTGACCACCATCGGACTGCCTGACCACCACAAGACCACTTGATCACCACAAGACCACCTGACCACCACTAAACCACGTGACCACCACCAGACCATCTGACCATCACCAGACCACCTGACCACCACCAGACCACCTGACCACCACCAGACCACCTGACCACCACCAGACCACCTGACCACCACAAAACCACGTGCCACCACCAGACCACTTGACCATCACCAGACCACCTGACCACCACCTGACCACCACCAGACCACCTGACCATCACTGGACCACCTGACCACTCACGGGCACATGAAAACCCTGCCAAATAGTTTGGCGGTCACCCGTTTCTGGGTCAACTTCGAGAGCAGCCAGACACTTGCAGCAGCACGTGGCCCGACACAAGTAAAGCTTCAGCCTCCCGGGTGGGTGCGAGGATCAGCAGCCAGACACTTGGAGCACGTGGCCCGACACAAGTAAACTCCCGGCCTCCCCGGGTGGGTGCGAGGATCAGCAGCCAGACACTTGGGGCACGTGGCCCGACACAAGTAAACTCCCGGCCTCCCGGGTGGGTGCGAGGATCAGCAGCCAGACACTTGAGCACGTGGCCGACACAAGTAAACTCCCGGCCCCCGGGTGGGTGAGGATCAGCAGCCAGACACTTGGGGCACGTGGCCCGACACAAGTAAACTCCCGGCCTCTCGGGTGGGTGCGAGGATCAGCAAGCCAGACACTTGGGGCACGTGGCCCGACACAAGTAAACTCCCGGCCTCTCGGGTGGGTGCGAGGATCAGCAGCCAGACACTTGGGGCACGTTGCCCGACACAAGTAAACTCCGGCCTCCGGGTGGGTGCGAGGATCAGCAAGCCAGACACTTGGGGCACGTGGCCCGACACAAGTAAACTCCCGGCCTCCCGGGTGGGTGCGAGGATCAGCAGCCAGACACTTGGGGCACGTGGCCCGACACAAGTAAACTCCCGGCCTCCCGGGTGGGTGCGAGGATCAGCAGCCAGACACTTGGGGCACGTGGCCCGACACAAGTAAACTCCCGGCCTCTCGGGTGGGTGCGAGGATCAGCAAGCCAGACACTTGGGGCACGTGGCCCGACACAAGTAAACTCCCGGCTTCCCGGGTGGATGCGAGGATCGCATTGCAGAAGAAGGTTGAATCTGAGGTGCATCACCCACCAGCCATTTTCACATGCGTTAATGTAATACTTAACATTGCTCGTGCTTTCTATTTGCTGATCAATAAATCCTCAGGCAAGTTATAGAGATCGCGGGTAGTTAAAGTGTGGCTGGGTAACAGTAAAGGGGGAAATGTCTGACATTATTAGTGGCTTATTAAACCAATTCACATTCAGGTACGCACAATCATCCATCACGTCCGGAGTCCCAAACAGACCTCTGATATGGGGACGACTGTGCCAATGTCGACATAATGTACGTCCAGCGACTCGAGCGCTGTACTGTCGTCGGAACTGGGTAGGGAACTAGTCGCATCCCTTCCAATATAAAACAACAAACGCAGACTATCTAGATGCCTCCGATCACCAGTTGTTCATAGCGAAGTCAAAACTGGGTCGTGAGTGAGTTGGTGTTCCCGTGTCATTCACCAGAGAAACCTTGTCCACGGCAGCCAATCCGGGTCAATGACTAATAAAATCCATACTGTGATGCAGGTCGGCGGGACCGAGGACGTGCTGGCAGCGCTCAAGGCCATCAGTTGCTCCAGTGCTCGGTGTTCAGTGTGGGGGGGGGCAGACGGCGGCGGGTAGTCGTGCTCGGTGTTCAGTGGGGGGGGGGACAGACGGCGGTGGGTAGTCGTGCTCGGTGTTCAGTGGGGGGGGGGGGGGGACAGACGGCGGCGGGCAGTCGTGCTCGATATTCAGTGGGGGCAGGACAGACGGCGGTGGGCAGTCGTGCTCGGTGTTCAGTGGGGGGCGGGACAGACGGCGGTGGGTAGTCGTGCTCGGTGTTCAGTGTAGGGGGGACAGACGGCGGCGGGCAGTCGTGCTCGGTGTTCAGTGTGGGGGGGGGGGCAGACGGTGGTGGGTAGACGTGCAAATCCGCTGCCTGGGCGAGGTCTGGCCAAGGCGAGGCCGATGGACAGGCAATAGGTTGGGACAGCTGACGGACAGATCTTCCCAGTGGAGAAGCTGGAACAGTTCGGTGAGCTGCGCGGTCTGGTGGTGTGCCAGTGGGGCGAGATGTCTCAGTATCTCAAAGATCTCATAAACATTCTGGCAGAATCGAGACTGAGAGCAGTGAGGCTACAGAAGGGGGGGGGCAGAGGAGCGAGGCCGAGCTGAGTATGCCGGTGGGCCAGATGCGGCGGATGCTATCAGCGGTGGTACTCAGTGTCCAGGCCGACTGCTAGCTGGCCGGGCTGCACATGGTGGGCGAGGGGTACAGCCGGGAAAACAAGAGGCGGCAGGCTCCTTCACATGGTGGGCGATGGGTACAGCCGGGCAAACAAGAGGCGGCAGGCTCCTGCACATGGTGGGCGAGGGGTACAGCCGGGCAAACAAGAGGCGGCAGGCTCCTGCACATGGTAGGCGAGGGGTACAGCCGGGAAAACAAGAGGCGGCAGGCTCCTTCACATGGTGGGCGATGGGTACAGCCGGGCAAACAAGAGGCGGCAGGCTCCTGCACATGGTGGGCGAGGGGTACAGCCGGGCAAACAAGAGGCGGCAGGCTCCTGCACATGGTGGGCGAGGGGTACAGCCGGGCAAACAAGAGGCGGCAGGCTCCTGCACATGGTGGGCGAGGGGTACAGCCGGGCAAACAAGAGGCGGCAGGCTCCTGTTTGCCTGGCCGAGGATCACCGAGCTCTGACCGAGGAGGTGATGCGGCAGGAGCGCCACACCCACCGGCTCACTGAGAGTCGCAATGAGACAGTGGTTAGAGGTGGGCGTTTCAAATTGGACTACTGACCGAAGCTGTAATTGCTAACCTCTGCACATGGGCAAAGGTCACATACATGACACGGAGGTGAAAGGAAGACAAACACATACTCTATGCTAGTTAGCATGTCATAATAATGTGCTCAATAGTCAAATAAATGCATCGGGGGTCAAAATGTAATGCGCACATCTTTTTTTCTTTTTTTCCTAAATCTTTAGCGGAGGCAAAGTGCCATCTGCTAGAGATTGCTACGTTAAAGAAGGAATTACGTTAATCCGGCTTATGTGACATCCGGTTATATCAACTAGTCAAGAAAGCAGAGACGCCGTCAAACAAGAAACATGGCGTAGAGACGATACACGCATGGCATACAGGTACATGTGCAGACATACATACATACAGACACTCATAACAATGGAAGGACATTTGGAGGGTGGACAGCTTCACAGCCTACGGAGAGGCTCCACTGCCCACCTGCGACCTGGATGGCGAAGCGGAGGCCTGTCACCCAGAGCGAGTCGTGGGATTCAGGCCCGACCTTGTATGTGTAGGTGTATGTTTTAAGTTAAAGCTTGGAAACCCCTAAAAAGGGGAAAACCAAGTTGTTTGGAAAACCCGTAGGTAAAAAACCAAGCGCAATTTAAAAGGAAGTCCGTCCGTATTAGCCAAATTGGATCGGATCCTGTCTACCTAGTGTGAGATAACCTATATGTATGTGTTTTGCGACGTCGGAGAGGAAGAGATGTGCAGCGGAGTCACACAGCCAGCACGGAGTGTGGCGCGTGTCTTATAACTGTTGACTTCACATCAGGCTAGCTTGGTTCAGGAAAATGCAACGGAGGCTTTATATCAGTTCGGAGAGTTTGGTGTCCTGTAGGAAGCGGAAGAGTAACTCGAGGAGTGCCGGGTGGTCATTCCCGAGGAGAGCTCGAAGCGAAAGTTGTGAATGGATCTTGGTGAAATACTGGATGATATAGCGACGGTGAGGAGCATATGCTGGACAGTCAAGTAAGATATGGGTGACAGTAAGGCGTACGTGACATGTGCTACAAAGTGGAAGGCGGTGAGGTCTATGAAAAATATAATCGTGTGTCAATTTGGTGTGTCCCAGGCGAAGTCTGGCGAGTGTCACCTCGTTCAGACGAGTGTGCTGGTTGGAGGAGGGCCAGCTGGAGAGTGTGGGCTTGATATCGTGTAGGTGTGTGGTGTTATGTGACCAGCAGATCTGAATATATTTTAAAAATAAATTATTAGTGAGGGATAGAAGATCCCCTGGGGGCACCGGAGCTCTGTTGTTGGCGGGGAGGTCGATCGTCGCGCGGGCGAGACCGTCAACCCTCTCATTTCCCGGGATGCCCCTATGTCCGGGGATCCAGAGCAGGGTGAGCTGAAGGTGTGCGTGGTTGTCATTGTATAGGTGTCGGATGGCGTGGAGCGTGGGGTGCGTGGTGCTGTGTAGTGCCGCGAGGGCGTCCACAGAGGATCGTGAGTCAGTGCATATTGTAGTAGGGGTAGTGATGTGTTGCGAAGTGATGTGTTGGAGGCAGGTGAATATAGCGACTAGTTCTGCTGTGTATACCGAATGGTGAAGTATTAATTTGGTTTGACCAGTGTCTGGCCCACCGCACCAGGCGGCTCCCGTACCATTGCTGATACGTGAGCCGTCAGTGTAAAAGAAGGTGTGTTGTGGGTGGGCCTCTTGATATTCAAAAAACTTAATTTGGACTTCGATGGGGGTGAGCAGGATTTTATTTTGCCGAAAGAGATACTCGAGTTTGGGGTGTTCCATGTGCCAAAATGGGAGAAGCGGGGGGGGGGGACCCGGTCAGGGATAACCTCCGGAAATTTCAGTGTGGATGTGAGAACCTGCTTCAAATGAATGGCAATGCTGTATTTATTTTTGTTTTTGAACGCCGAACCGAGGGTTTAGTCTATGCCACATTGGAGGGGTGATTTAGCTGTGTTGTTGTCCTGAAGTGGTATCTGACGAGTTGTAGTGTTCTGCGCTGTTGTAGGCTAGGGAGTTGGTCTCACCCCGGAGGCTAGTGATAGGTGTGGTGCAGTGTGCTCCGGTGATGAGGCGGAGTGCGTGGTTTTGTGTGCATTCCAATGACCGGGTGAGTGTTAGAGATATATTATCGAAGATAAACGCATTGTATTCCAGGATTGAACGAATCAGTGCAATGTACATTTTGGTGAGAGTCGTCCTGTCTGCACCCCAGTCGCGACCGCAGATGCAGTGCAGGAGATTGAGTTGAACAGCGCAGCGCTGTTTAATATAGGTGATGTGGGGACTAAAATAAAGTCCTTTGTCGAGGATAATTCCGAGATATTTGAAAGAGGTTTGGAGGGGGATAATTTGATCGCGAAAGCGGAGCGGTTTGCTAGGCGGGATGTGTCTGGGAAGCCGGGAAAAGAGCATGGTGACCGATTTGGTGGGGGATATCTATAGCCCCCAGAGGAAGCACCATGAATCAATGTGATTCATAACGAGTTGTACAAGGTGATTAGCTGAATCTGCCGATGGGTGTGTACACCAAATAGCCAAATCATCGGCATAGAGATAATATTTTAGAAGGGGAGAAATTTGGGGAAGCTGTTCTAATACGTCGTTGATCATAATAAGGAAGAGGGTTGGAGATAGGACGCTGCCTTGCGGGACGCCCTGGTCAAGAGTGTGGGGCCGGGAATGAATGTTGCCGCAGCGGACGACGAAGGAGCGATTTTCTAGAAAGTTGGTGATAAAGGTAGCCATTCTGCCCTTGATACCAATGCGGTGTAATTTAATTCGAAGGGCAGAACTATGTACTTTGTTAAACGCAGAAGTTAGGTGTAAAAAAGGGCGATGGTTTCGGATTTTTTCCCGAAACCACGCTGGATTGAGTCCACAATTTCGATCAGGTTGTCAGTGGTGCTTCGCCTTGGTCGGAAGCCGCTCTGAAAGGGGGATATAATTTTGTTGTTTTCGAGATAGACTCTGATTCGTCCATTGACCATGCGCTCATAAATTTTGCAAGCACAACTAATGAGATAGATAGGACGATAGCTAGAGGGGAGATGTCGAGGTTTAGAATGCTTAGGTATAGGAATAACGATACTAGTAGATCAAGAAGGTGGAAAAGTGCCGTCAGTCCATAGTTGATTTAGCGCCGAGAGGAGGTTATCTTTATCCGAGTCAGAGAGATTTTGAAAGAAGAGATATGTCAGGTGATCAGGTCCAGCATCTGTAGCCCAGAACCCCTAGGCTAGCCCAGGCCTAGAATTGCGTCCACTGCATAGACCGTAGCAGCTGTTATGCCCAGATACGGATACGGCAGTATGTGTTCTGGGCATGAGGTGCCATCAGTAGTCGCGTCAGTTTCTCGATTGGATACGATGCATTCATCCATCAAGTGGATCCCAGTGACAGGCATTACTGCGATGCCAGCAGCGGTCGACGGGTGCAATCGATCGAACTGAGCTCAATATCAGTCTGAAGAGCCGCCGTGGCAAAATAACGTTCATTGCAATTCGGAAACGCACACCAAAACGTCGCCCCTCTCCTTCTCGAGTCGTCACCCACCCGACAGGGCTGTGCGGGGCACTCATCATGTACGCCAGTTGACACAGTTGACCCACGATATAACGCAACCCGCAATTTGGCGGAGGAAAACATTGCACCTACCAAAGTCAGCCAGCTTGAGCTCGCCGATCTGTGAGATGAGCAGGTTCTGCGGCTTGACGTCTCGGTGCAGAATACGGCGCTGGTGGCAGTAGCTAAGGCCGCGCAGCAGCTGGTACAGGAACAGCTGCACGTTGCGCGCGTGGAGTCCACCTGGATGCTGCTCCAGGTACTGCGACAGGTCCGTGTGCTGCCGCGGAACACGATCGAGGTCACCAGGTCATGCGTAGACCATCTATACAGGCCATCCATAGGTCGCCCGCCCACAGGTCAAACACGCGCCCTGGAGGGCCTCTGAAAATTACGCGCACTGGAGGGGAGGGGCGGCTTCCGCCCCCCCTAAGATCTCGGCTCCTATTAAAACTGGAGTAACCAAATTCGCAGGGTGGATGGGTAAGGTAGTGAACTCTATTGTGTGCAAATTTTATGACCTTAGGTCAATATCTTCAAGATAAAATGAGGTCACATATGTCAAAATGTTCTTGTTTTGCGTGGCTTAGCTTGTCATTGTTATGGATCGCTGTGATTGTGTTTAAATGCTCCAAAATGGGCATCAATGATGTTTTGGCCATTACTAATGATGCAATACAGATGCCAGACCCGGCATTTGACGTCCGGTCTGCTATGTAGCACCACTTTATTAGGTTAGTTACCTGTTCCAGTTACCGGAACCGGGCCGCCCGCCCGACTGCTCCGTCGGGCAGCACGGTGCAATCGGCTTCGCGAAGAAAGGAGTGAAGTACATGAATAAAGTATGGAAACGCTTAGGTACACAATGACAAACAATAGTTTTCAGGATGTGTAGAGAGTGACATGCAAAGCGACATCAATCGCATTACAGTCATTTGCATTTATGACAACATTCCAGTTGACTAAGTTTGGCTCCATTAGCATGAACTTGACCTAACTTGACCTCGGTGACCCAACATGACCTTGAAACTATATAGCATACATCAAACAAGTCGCTAGTGTTTCCAAGAACACTTCCCTTTGGCCTATATACGGGAAGCGCATCAGCGCCGATTTTTGTGGTCTGGCGCTACGAAATGTCTTGACTTTAACGGCCCCTAACTGGAAAAAATTATCGGCCAATTTCCATTTTTCTTGCTTTAAAGGACAATTTCTAAGCAGGTACGCAAAAATATCGTATATCGACCAGTAAAATCTGGAGTTATGTACGAAACAATGGAGGGGTGGGCGGATTTCACCCCCCTCCAGTGCGCGTGTTAAAAGGCCATCCATAAAGTACACATGGGTCATGCATGGGCTATCCGTAGGTTACACATAGATCATTCATACGTCACACACAGGTCATTCATAGGTCACATAGGTCAATAATTAATCACACATAAGTCACTCATAGGTCGCATATAGGTCATCAACGGGCTACACGCAGGCCATACACCGGCCAGTCAAAAGCATGGGCAAATCGCACACGCAAAGGCTATCATAGGTGAAACAATTATAACATCAATAGATAAATATAAAGGCCACCGGTTCCAGAGCAAAAACTAAAAAAACAAAAGTTCAATACAAGGCAAAATGAGAAAAACAATTAGACAAAGGATGAAATGTCAAAAGGATAAAATCAAACGGGAAAAAAGTTCAAAGGCGAAAAAGCGAAAAAGTAAACTGGAAAGTAGCAAAAAAGGACAAACGTCAGATAGAAGTCAGGTGTCTTCGTGACTGTCAGGGCTCACAGGAGTCCTTAGAGCTGCCATGACAGAGGAGCCCTCAGGGGTGTCAGAGCTGAGAGGAGCCCTCAGGGGTGTCAGGGCTGAAAGAAGCCTCAGGGTTGTCAGAGCTGAGAGGAGCCCTCAGGGGTGTCAGGGCTAATGGGTACTCCCAGAGGTCATCAGGCCTGAGAGGAGCCCTTAGAGCTGTGGGGACTGAGAGGAGCCCCCAGGGCTATCAGAACTGAGGAGCCCTCAGGGCTGTCAGAGCTGAGGAGAGCTTTCAGGGCTGTCAGAGGTGAGAGGAGCCCTCAGGACTGTCAGTGCTGAGATGAGTCGCCTTCAGGGCTATCAGGGCTGAGAGCAGCTCTCATCAGAACTGAGAGGATCCCTGAGATATACCAGGTCTGAGATGAGTCCTCAGAGATGTCAGGGCTGAGAAGAGCCCTCAGTCCTGTCGTGGCTGAGAGGATACTTCAAAACTCCCAGGGCTGAGCGGATGTCTCAAGACTTCCGGGGATGAAAGGTGCCCTCAGGGCAGAGAAGTCAGGGCTGACAGGAACCCTTAGGGCCGTCAGGTTTGATATATACCCTCAGGGCTGTCAGGACTGAGGGGAGCCCTCAGACTGTTAGGCTGACGAGTGCCCTCAGGTTTGTCAGGACTGAAAGCAGCCCCTCAATGCTGTCAGGACTGAGAGTTTAGGGTGGGTCATGCTTTTTATGTTCTATAAATCAATTGCGAGGGGTGTTCAAATGATGTGGTTTGGCGTGTAGAACACAAATCTGTCATTCATTTTTAATTCTGATAACCCTAACCTATCTCAATTTGCAGTTGAATATTGTAAAATTTGGGATTATCTTCCTATTTTTCCAGGATGAATTGAATTTGATTTCTTGTCCCGTCTAGCTCAGCAATAATCATAATATGGGTCTTTTGAGGAAGTTTATCGAGTGAAAATCGAAATTTAAATGACTTAGCTTATTCAATATTTAAAATTGACGCTGGCGACGCTCTAAGGGATTCTTGGCGAACAAATTATAAGTGGTGCGAGGATATTTGTGGCGCAATATACAAGTGAAGTCACTACTGGTCGCTCTGTGTGGTCTGTGGCTTGGGGGGGGGTCCAATCCTACATTTTGTTCCAGGAAGGAAGGGATGGAATAAGTGCGAAATGCATTAACATTTCATGATATATTGTATTCAGTTATCAACTAGTTAAATAAATGTATCAAGTCAGAACAAGGAAGACATCAAGTTCTCATCTGCGTAATCTGTTTGGCAATGAGGTGGAAGCTGTTCGTGTTTGAACCGCCAACTGGGAGGGATATCCTGGGGTATGGCATCTACTCGACGGAGACACTTGAGGGTGAAGATGACAGGAGAACTACCCAGTGGACCAGGTTGTGAGTGACATCTACCTGGTCTAATTTGTCAGTGGGGCAAAGCTAATGCTCTTTTCAGGCCGCCTGTTATCAATGAAAATGTGATCATTATGTTCAAGCTTATTGAGGTCTGGAAGTCGGCAGTGCAATGTTCCCTGGGGAAGGGCAAACTTGATGCCAAAGAGAGGTCCGTAGTCGGGTTAGACATGAATTTGATATTTTGACTTGCAAGTGTCAAATTACCACTTGTGTCATCCAAGCCCACATTAACTGCTCCTGCAGCAGAGAGAAAAGTTTCCTGTGAGAGATCTTGCCTTCATCAAGGGGCAAAAAGAGAAGGCTGGAAGTAAAGGATCCCACCAAATGGGAAGCCCTGATCTGTCACGACTGGGATCTGGGATTGGGGAGAAGTGGTGCTGAGGATGACTTTGTCCCTGAAGTTGGGCCCTTCCCTAAAATTGCCCGTGAGCCTGCAGCGAAGGTACAGAACAACTGTGATGAGATTTCAATTCCGCATCCTCATTAATGGGCGGATTGGTCTAACCAGTGTGGTGATGGATTTGATGGAAGCTGAGGGCAGTGACCAATCTTTTCATGCACAGATCAGAGGAGAACAATATGATGTTGCTAGTGAACCTGTGAGCTATTATCTGCTCCACTTTACTTCAGAGAAAGCAACTAAAGATGAGCCACATGCGGAGCAGATTTCCAAGGTCCTGCTTTCCTGCCTGAAAGACCAGGGTTTTGATAAAACCTTGTGGGCCATTGGAGGAGAGCCAACAAATGTGAACACTGGTGTGGATGCTGAAGTAATGCGGAAGGTGGAGCTGCACTTGGGGAGAAAGCTGATCTGGTTGGTGTGCAGCCTGGACACTGTTGAACTTTCTTTGCGCCGTCTCGTTGTTGACCATGATGCCCATGCTCTGTCAAGCAACACATTTTCCGAGCCAATAGGAAAGCTTTTTTATTTTGATGCATACTTGGATATCAATACAAACTTCCCCGGATCTCTGCTGGCCCTTCACTGATCAAGCTGCCTAACAAGGTTCAATATCTCTCAACTGATCAACACTATGGCTCTAAGATTGCCTGTGCAGTCAGGGATGGAGTGCTTCCTGCACGGTTGGCCCTGTTAGAGAGTGGACCAGTGAGCCACGGCCGTTGGTTCATTACAACCAGCGGACTTCTCAGGCTCTGTGTGTCAAAGCACGGACCTAAAGGAAAGAACTTGAAGAATCTGCAATTCATTGTGCAATTCCTCATTGGACTACACTACCTATGTTGGTTCACTGTGAAGGTCAAGCACTCCTGGATCGAAGGGCCTAGACACATGCTTTTTCAGCTGGACTGCCTCAAGTCCGAAGGGAAGGATGTGCTGGACCTCATGATGCCGACTGTGAGACTATCTGCTTGGCATGGTCACAGTGAAGCCATAATCCAAACACTGCTCTGCTCTGAGGATCAAAAGGAGAGGATTGAGGGGGGGGCGGAGGAAGTGGCCAACAGGGAAGAGGAGGACCCAGACACTCAGCTGAGGGACCTCCATTTCAGAACCAGAAGGGCACCTGGCATCAATCGTGATGCTTTCAGCATTGTCGACTTGATCAGCTGGTCAGATTTTGTCAGAGCCACCTCTCATCTGCCCCTTAAGCAACTCAGAGATGAAGAACTTCATCAACACCCCCATGGAGGTGCTCAGCTGGCCTTGCCACACACGACTTATTGAGAGTTGTTAAAATTGTGACTGATGCTTCTGCTAAGTACTTCGCACATGACGAGTGGTATGGAGGGATCAGGGCTCAGCAGAATCAGGGACCAGCAGGAGGCTGATGTCCAAGAATGACTCAGAGCGCAGGACTTGTGCAACCTGGTAGAGTTCAGGAAGTCACGAATTGTTCATTGCAATTGTATCCAGTGATATGCATACAGTTCACCTGTTAACAAAGATGTAAACTTGATTTGACTTTGTCAATATACATGATTTCCCTTATGTCTTTCAATATCTTAAAAGGGGGCTCGAAAGGATAAAATTTGTGATTTAAACCTACATGATTGATGGAGGTTGGACTTATTCAATCCCCAAAAAATGAACTCATATTTGAATTTCTTATGAAAAACTACATCATTTAGACACCCCTCATGTTAAAATTTCCATAGAATTAATCTTGGCACCGGAGTATGACGCGCCATACTGAGAGGTGCCCTAAAGTCTGTCAGGACTCATAGGCAGAACATGGAGTACATAATAAGACGGGGTGGCTCTTCTAGTGCCAGCACTCACCACATACTCGAAGACAAATGTTAGCGCGTTGCGCGCGTGCACGATGTCGTGCAGGATGACGATGTTGGCATGCTTCAGCTCCTTCAGCAGACTGGCCTCACGGATCGCTGTGAAGGGAGCGCCTTCCTCCTCCTGCAGTCGGATCTCCTTCAGAGCCACGGTCTGCTGCGTCAAACTGCCGCACGGAGATCGGGTTAGGTCAGGTCTGTGGGGGGGGGGGGGAGGGATATCTTCATCGCCCACGGTATCCGCTGTGTGAGACGTTGAAGCGAGTCGGATAAAGTCAGGTCTTGTTGGTTATTGGTTTTACGACACGTCGACCGTTGAGTCATGTAGCGTCGCCAATCTCTCACGCCGATTGGTCGCGGGCGAAGAGTAGCGACAGGTGAGACTCGAACCCACAATCTTTCGATTGTGAGACGAGCATCTTACTCCTAGACCACTCGTCCCTCGTCGGGTCTAGTCAAGTATGTTGAGGGGAGTGGCGGTGCTACCTTCATTCACTCCAGTGTGGGTTGCGTGAGACGTTGAAGAGAGTCGGGTAAAGTCAGGTCGCGTCCGGTCAGGTCAGGTCTGTTAAAGGAAGCGGCGGCGCTGCCTTCATCCCCCCCGGTGTGGGTTACGTGAGACGTTCAGGAGAGTCAGATAAAGTCAGGTCGCGTCCGGTCAGGTCAGGTCTGCTAAAGGAAGCGGCGGTGCTGCCTTCATCCCCCCGGTGTGGGTTACGTGAGACGTTCAGGAGAGTCAGATAAAGTCAGGTCGCGTCCGGTCAGGTCAGGTATGTTGGGGGAGGGGTGGTGCTACCTTCATCCCCTCAGATATGGGTTGCGTGAGACGTTGAGGAGAGTCAGATAAAGTAATGTACCTTTACATGTTTTCAATAGCCAAATAGTGTACCAATACTGGAATGAAGGGCGGCATTGAGAACTCACGAGTTTGAATGCGTACATCAGAGGGCTATACATATGCGCCATTTCATTGTAAACAAAACCATTTAATCAGCAAGCGAAGAAAATGAAGCGCATCCATTTTTTTAAAGGGATGATATCCTGGATGGCAAGAATCCAAGCTAATGATGTACTTCGGTCCCTGACGACGACCTTCACAAACCCACCGACGCCAGCGTCCAACACGCGGCACCACACCGTGAAACATGATCAAACAATCGAGCAGTGTAACATATACATATGCCGCCCCGGTAGCTCAGTTGGTTAGGGCGCTGGCCTGCACAGGCCCTCCTCTGTTCTCCTCAGAGTTCGCGTCGCTTCACACGCTCGCATTTAGTCCCCGGCTGGGAGGGTCGATTGGCAACTGACCCGATAAGGCCGGGGACGAGCTACCGGGCGGCCGTGTCGGTGCATTGACGGCACGTTAAACTTTCGGTCAAAATTATGCCGTAGAACTGGAATTCATGGATTGGGTGGTGGGGCCAGGTTTCACGCAGCAAACTCTTGCAATAGGACCAGATGCTTAGGAATAGAGCCCTGGTTCATAGAGCCACCCCAGGAAGAACTGGGATTGAATTCATTTACTAAAAAAATGTAAAAAGAAAAAATAAGCCGTCACAAAACCTGACTTCGATGGCGCAATCAAAGGAAGCGGCCGATTTGCACCAGCTCGAGTTACCTCCAGCAGAGAGGGTGCGCTAGGCACTAACTGCTGACGGGCATCTGCCACTAATGCTCGGGCTTCCAGATCCGACACTGCCCGAAGTGGGGCGGGACGGGGCGGGCGTCCCGACACTACCCAAACTGGGGCAGAACGGGGCGGGGTGTCCCGACAGAGTGGAACGAGACGGGACGGGCGTCCCGGTAATACCAGAAGTGGGGCGGGGCGGGACGGGGTGTTCCGAAACCACCCGGGGCAGGGCATGCCGCCACTACTCGGGGTGGAGCATTTCGATACTACTCGGGCAGGGGAGGGACGTTCCGACACTACTTCGGCCGGCCGGCGGGACGTTCCGACACTACTCGGGCCGGGGCGGGACGTCCCGACACTACTTCGGCCGGCAGGCGGGACGTCCCGACACTACTCGGCCGGCCGGCGGGACGTTCCGACACTACTTCGGCCGGCCGGCGGGACGTTCCGACACTACTCGGGCCGGGGCGGGACGTTCCGACACTACTCGGGCGGCCGGCGGGACGTCCCGACACTACTCGGGCCGGGGCGGGACGTCCCGACACTACTCGGGCCGGGGCGGGACGTCCCGACACTACTTCGGCCGGCAGGCGGGACGTCCCGACACTACTCGGCCGGCCGGCGGGACGTTCCGACACTACTTCGGCCGGCCGGCGGGACGTTCCGACACTACTCGGGCCGGGGCGGGACGTTCCGACACTACTCGGGCGGCCGGCGGGACGTCCCGACACTACTCGGGCCGGGGCGGGACGTCCCGACACTACTCGGGCCGGGGCGGGACGTCCCGACACTACTTCGGCCGGCAGGCGGGACGTCCCGACACTACTCGGCCGGCCGGCGGGACGTTCCGACACTACTTCGGCCGGCCGGCGGGACGTTCCGACACTACTCGGGCCGGGGCGGGACGTTCCGACACTACTCGGGGCGGCCGGCGGGACGTTCCGACACTACTCGGGGCGGCCGGCGGGACGTTCCGACACTACTCGGGCGGCCGGCGGGACGTCCCGACACTACTCGGGGCCGCCGGCGGGACGTCCCGACACTACTCGGGCCGGGGCGGGACGTTCCGACACTACTCGGGCCGGGGCGGGACGTTCCGACACTACTCGGGCCGGGGCGGGACGTTCCGACACTACTCGGCCGGCCGGCGGGACGTCCCGACACTACTTCGGCCGGCCGGCGGGACGTCCCGACACTACTTCGGCCGGCCGGCGGGACGTTCCGACACTACTCGGGGCGGCCGGCAGGACGTCCCGACACTACTCGGGCGGCCGGCGGGACGATGAGCCGGTGGACACTGCTCGCCCTGGCCGGCACAGGTGGCCGGCCCCGGGTCCGGCTCCCCTGCCACCAGACACTCGTTGACATCGATCGGGTACGATGGCACGCCGTCTGCCGCCCGGCCGTCGGCCGCGCCGCCACCGTCGCAGATCAGCATTCAGTGAGGCGCACACGACGCAACGCGCAACATTCATATTCATTCGCCTGTGCCGTCGTCGCTTGGGCCGGCTCAGGCTCGCGGCGACCTCTCGGCACGGCAGATGGCAGCCCGACTCGCGGCCACCTCTCAGCACGGCAGATGGAAGCCCGACTCGCGGCGACCTCTCGGCACGGCAGATGGCAGCCCGACTCTCGGCCACCTCTCAGCACGACAGATGGAAGCCCGACTCGGCCGGCCCAGGCTCGCGGCGACCTCTCGGCACGGCAGATGGCAGCCCGACTCGCGGCCACCTCTCAGCCCGACTCGGCCGGCCCAGGCTCGCGGCGACCTCTCGGCACGGCAGATGGCAGCCCCACTCGCGGCCACCTCTCAGCCCGACTCGGCCGGCCCAGGCTCGCGGCGACCTCTCGGCACGGCAGATGGCAGCCCCACTCGCGGCCACCTCTCAGCACGGCAAATGAAAGTCCGACTCGCGGCCACATCTCAGTACGGCAGATAGCAGCCTGGATTGGCCGGACAACATCTTGGTCGGCTTCTTGAAATTGACGCAGGAACAGGTTGGCCATCTTAAAGGCATGTGCCGAGTCCACAGGGGAGAGGGGGTGGGGGTCCATCTCGTGCATACATGACTTCCTGTCTCCATCTAGCAATTCCTTAAAACCCCTGCCAAGTTTGTTTTGGCTCCAGTGTCCTCAAATTACCTGCGTGACGCTTCTCCATGTACGGGATGTTTGAGCCATCTTTGGGAATGTTATAGATAGGGAACTATGGCGAACATGCCCGCCTACAGCGCCGCTCTGGTGGCGATGTTTAAAACACAGTCACATGGAAGGTCTTTGCTGGAGTAAAGCGCAGCTTCATTGTTCGTAGAATAAGATGCGTAGTTGCTCTTGATACCATCCGATTGTGTCTCCGCTTTTTACATGTGGAGTACTAGGTGCAGCTTTACCGAAATATTTACATAATGTCACTTTTTTAAACCAATTATCACACAATTCGGTCATGAGGAGAAGATGAAGATCAAAGACATGACATAAGAAGATGACATGAACTACACATTTCCCTATTATCTGAGCAAAAAGTTGATCGGTACCTTACAAGCTGGGCCCGGACATCAGCAGCTGACTATCGTGGGTGTACTCTATGGGCGGCAGGGGACGAGTTGTCTAGGGGTAAGTTTCCCTTCTCACAATCGAAAGATTGTGGGTTCGAATCTCACCTGTCACTACTCTTCGCCCGCGGCCAATTAGCGTGAGAGATTGGCGACGCTACATGACTCAACGGTCGATGTGTCGTAAAACCAGGGCGGCGCCGCCGCGGTGGACTAGGAGGGGTGTGTCCTCCAAACTCCGTGAGATTAGACTTTGGCGTTGCATGGGCAGAATCGGCCTAAAACCCCACTTACCTCCTATCCGAAATGCGTGGAGAAGCCTATGTTGAGATCTAATAGAGGAACTGTCTGGCACTGAACACGCGCTTTCAGGAACAACAGGACAAGATCGGGGAATGCCATAGCAGCGTCACAAATGCACATTTACTTATCACTCACCGAACAAATGATACCACGGACACTCCGACTGAACCTTATCATTTGAACTAACTGTGTCGTTGGCAGACATAGATGAAGTCACAAAAAGCCAGCTTCAAGGGGAACACAAGAAACGCGTGGTGAAGTAGCACGGCAAATGTCGCAGTGCGGTAAGTATCACAGATCCATAACTCCTTTCAGAAATTTAGTCCGATTGTTTATTGGGTGGCTTTGTAGAGCAGGGACTTATGCTGCAGCGAGTTTGTTACATGGACCCCCACTCCACAACCCAACCTGTGGATTTCAATTCAACGGCAATAGGTAAGCCGAGGGCTTAGCCTGCAGGCTAAGCCCTCGGCTTACATTCTCGTGCATCGGTGACTGTATCGACGTACCGACCCGACCGCCACATTTCCTCGATCCAGGCCTCATCCTGTCAGTTTCCAGCTGACCCAGCAGGAGGCGAGCAGACAAGACGACTCCATTTATCATGTGAGAACGGATCCGGGGTTGTTGCCCGCCAGTGAAGCGAACAATCTAGGGACGCCACTTTATTGCCGGGCAGGAACGTCGGGTTCCTCGAGCCAAGTAAGAGAGGCATAATTTGTTCACGGCTAAAGGAGGGAAGACGCCCTGACAAGGCACTTAATGCGAATTGCTATCTGATTTGGTTCCCGGCCCATACTCCTATGGTCTGATTTGGTTCCCGGCTCATACGCATATCTTGCAATGCATGAATGAACTCATTACTTGTACATACAATAAACATGCTTACCGGCAGCCTGACAGAAAATGGATATTTCAAGGTTGACCAAACTTATGGTAGTTATGACCACCACAAGTTAAAATTATTAATTTTTGTTTAACGGCCAGCGCTACGTCATGTTCAGCCTTGCTGTTCGTGCCACTCCACCGTGCCGTTACCCATGCACACACGTGCATTGCATGCTGCATAGATCACCGGAACGAACAGCACGGATCGTTCGCTGGGCTTGAATAGGCATCTATATGGCCCCCGTCACTGACATGGTCGGTGTCCATGGAGTGAGTGGAATGGCGACGTCGCACGATGACCACATATTCGCAATACAAATGTACATATATAACCGGCAGTCATGTGAGCGTGGCGTGAAATTCAAAAGCCTTCCGTACCGTACAAAATGTTCCGTGACGATGACCTCGAACATGTGAAGGGTGAGCAGATAGCTCACGGCTACATGAAGCGCGCAATGCAGTTCACAGCGTTATTCGTCAAGACTAGCCCTCCGAAGAAGCTAATAAAAGCCTGTCAAGTCCACATGCCACCCGAGCTGAGAGGGCACTCCACAGTCCTCACGAAGTAGCTGGAAGCGACCCCATCGACCATTGCTGACAGTGCTGACTTCTGAACTTGACAGAAAGTGATTTAGGAGATCGCCATCCGAGAGAAGATCGTCCATATCGTCTAGTATACCACCATCGCCACCGATAATTCAGCCGGCACAGGATCAGTCACGTCTCCAGGAAGCCGAAACAGGATCAGTCAGCCATCAGGAAGCCGAAACAGGATCAGTAGCGTTGGCAGACAGCATCGGAGAGTTAATTCCATACAAATCGGGGTGTGGTCGAGCGCAGTTCAATCTGTCAACGGATGCTGCGATGTCAAGAATGGAAAGCACAAGTGCAGGTTCGAGTTATCGGTGTTGGCTGGCACCCCGGCAGTAGTGTTCAGCACCCCTCCCCGGTGCTCAGCACCAGTGCATTATGATGCACAATATGGGAACATCTATCTGGACCCGCAGTGTAATGACCAAATATCCCACCCAGCACCGCTAGGTTGTTCCAATGCACGTGATAACCCAGTGCAATCCGCCACCTGATGTACATCGTGACTCTCTATCATCGTGACATCGTGGCTCTCTATATTCGTGACTCTCTATCATCGTGACTCTCTATCATCGTGACATCGTGACTCTCTATCATCGTGACATCGTGACTCTCTATCACCGTGACTCTCTATCATCGTGACATCGTGACTCTCTATCATCGTGACATGGTGACTCTCTATCATCGTGACATCGTGACATCGTGACTCTCTATCATCGTGACATCGTGACTCTCTATTCTTCAGAGATGCCGGTGTCCACATATAAATATATAGATGGATAACGAGCATAAGGTAAGTTATACTGACAACATCATTAATAATGCCCAGTGTAGCGCTGCATAATCTTCGATGTCTGTAATGTAGCTTTACAAGCTATATCATACCGGAAGCATACCAAATGGGTCTTTACGGCGGCAGCTGCCGGAGTCAGATTTAAACCCTTGTTCGAGCAGAGGGTTGAGGAAACTCTCTAAGAATGTTTGCGATCAGGGACCTCATTTTTTGCGGCCATGACTGCCAGGGGTAGGTAATTATGCAGCACCGTGAGAATGAAGCTGATCTAGGGGGTCAACCAGTAACCCAGTCCGTAACCCAAGCATAGAAATCAAGTGTCCATCGCAAAATCTCGTCACGTGCAATACGCTAGTTTTTGCATTGTTTTTTTTTTGTATCACGTCGCAAGTACTACCAGTGTGAAAACGTTAGGGAGGTCGAATCAACTCCCTCCTGCACAAGTCGAAAATCGTCGTGCATTGGAGAGTTAACTGCAGTCGCGTATTTGAGTACTTCATCTTTGAACGTTTCTCACTACATTACTTCAAGTGCAACTAATACACTAAGGGCGTTAAAAGGCACTCCATTCTCGTATGAAAATCGTACACTGGGTCTGTGGTGGACAGACCAACCCCAATCGTACAGGATATTTGGTTGTGAATAATGGTGACTCCGCTCGCAGGCGACATGCGCTGCAGGTCTTGGGGGGTAAGTACATTATACTAATCCAGAAAATGCGCTGAAGTCGGTCGGGATGAACTACATTTTGCCTTTCCCTGAGTGCTTCCTATGAGGCTTGTGTTCGACAAACGATTGAAGTTGAAGCCCACGGGCTTGCCTCTCGCCTCAATGCGGCTTCCGCGAAATTAATGATGAAATACAATATTTTGGCCCAGGGTAAATTACAGGCTGTTACGAATAAAAATTAGGCCAACGGGCTTGCATATCGTTAGACAACATTCACTGAATATCAACGTTACAGTGGGACCCTAAAATATCGTGGCACGTGACAAGATCCACCACACCGTCAGCGTGACAGGCTCAGGCCTTGCCGAAGTTCAGTTCGCGTCCTTGTGGACTGAGAAGTGACGCATGACATACAAATATCCTGAGAAATGTTTGACCAGCATCCAGCATCTCAGGGAATGCTGAACGCTGTCCACATGTGGTTCGACAATTAGGAATGTTACTTAGTTTGATTTCTGGTAGCATAGTCAGGGTATTCCGATGCCTTATGGGAAGAGGGGAGCATGACTTCTTTGTTTGCATGCATTGTTGCATGCAACATTGTTTCGGGGCAATGAGCCCGAAACGTTACATTTGCGCTACGTGATCTCACAAAGGCATGGGTTGAGTTTAATTGAGTTGGCTAAAGGGTTCGACATTGGAACTACACCAAGCGAGTAGTTCAAAATACTGGACAGTTTCACATGGGTCCGGGTTAAAACCAGGAAGCATTTGGGTGGGTGGGTGGTGTGGGGCTCTCTATGCGACGAATATTCTCAAGACCTTAAACAACTTCATTTACTCGCAAAAGGATAGTTCAGTAGAATACTTCATTGCTTCCTTGGCATCCACTGGTATCTGACATATCGAAGCTCGAGAACCCCAAATCTCTGGATTTGCACATCTCGTCAAAGCATGGATAGGAGGCTCATCAAATGAACGTAAATGAGCACGTTAGATGTTTCTGTCTATAATTCGTGATTATTTCCAAATGATACGAATACAGTATACGAGAAAAGTACAATACCGAATACTACAACACCGATCATGCATGCACTATTACCAGGAAATGTGCTTTGTATAACCAGTGCAGTTGATGCGCCCAAAAACCCTAAATGCTTAACAAACTAACACGAAATCGCATTGGCGACCATCCCGCACCATGTCTCAACATCACCTCGAAATGGCGACCATCCCGCACCATGTCTCAACATCACCTCGAAATGGCGACCATCCCGCACCATGTCTCAACATCACCTCGAAATGGCGACCATGTATTTCTCCCCAAGCGCAATCATTGATTCGGTGTCGCCGTGTCAGAGGTGTGTCGTCCATTATGTGCCGCCGTGTCAGAGGTGTGTCGTCCATTATGCATGCCACGCCCCTGTCGCAGCGGCCCGGCCCCACCTTCTGCCTGACCTGCGGGCATACACGCGACGGCTAGGGCTGTCGCGCGCCGCTCGGAGTAGACGACCCACTGTCGGTCATCACGGCGGCGACCTTCACCTCCCAGCTCGGCCAGCTGCCCGCCTGGGGAGACGGCCCAGCTAGCACCTCCCAGCTCGGCCAGCTGTCGGTCCCCAGACGGCCCAGCTGGCACCTCCCAGCTCGGCCAGCTGTCCGTCCCCAGACGGCCCAGCTGGCACCTCCCAGCTCGGCCAGCTGTCCGTCCACAGACGGCCCAGCTGGCACCTCCCAGCTCGGCCAGCTGTCCGTCTACAGACGGCCCATCTTGCACCTCCCAGCTCGGCCAGCTGTCCGTCTGGGGAGACGGCCCAGCTGGCACCTTCCAGCTCCGCCAGCTGTCCGTCTACAGACGGCCCATCTTGCACCTCCCAGCTCGGCCAGCTGCCCGTCCCCAGACGGCCCAGCTGGCATCTCCCAGCTCGGCCAGCTGCCCGTTCCCAGACGGCCCAGCTGGCATCTCCCAGCTCGGCCAGCTGCCCGTCCCCAAACGGCCCAGCTGGCACCTCCCAGCCCGGCCAGCTGCCCGTCCCCAGACGGCCCAGCTGGCACCTGGACAGTCGGCCGGTCCGTGACGTCCGCCCGTAACGACCGTGACTCGATCGTGACTCGACCGTGACTCGCGCCCGTAACGACCGTGACTTGCGCCCGTAACGACCGTGACTCGCGCCCGTAACGACCGTGACTCGCGCTCGCAACAGGGCACCGTGTCCAGGCCCAGTAGTACAGCTGCGTCGGTGATGACGGGCTGTCGCACACCCGACTGTCAGGTGTAGACACGGCCGCACCTGCGGAAGTGCGGACTTAGCTTGCGACAGATGGGAAGCAGCGCAGAATGATGGAGCCCCATACCTGCACAGTGGCATCGGAGCAATGTGTAATGTTCACCAAGTAATACCTGTCGAGCAATGGGTCACACTGATCGAACACTGCCCGCTGTGCACTGTGTTATACTGATGGAGTAATACCTGTCGAGCAATGGGCCATACTGACCGAGTACTGCCCGATGTGCACTGAGTAATACTGACCGAATAATACCTGTCGAACAATGGGTCATACTGACCGAATACTGCCCACCGTACACTGCGTAACAATGACTGAGTAATATCTGTCGAGCAATGGGCCATACTGACCGAGTACTGCCCGCTGTGCACTG